>JAQFZG010000218.1:0-41719 GCA_034695465.1 Entomobrya nicoleti | reverse complement strand
TGTAAAAAGATAACAATACAAATTAACATGTACAAATTCACCTTTCTGAGTTGAGTTTGAAGATGAAGTTTAAAAAAATATTACGCTATACTGATCGTGATCATGAATCATGAATGATTATTGACCATTGGTGCATTTAACGTAATCACTCTCTCGCCAACACATCACACCACAAAAGTGCAAATAGTGGGCTTACAAAAAAAGATGAAAAAAGGGTTAGAAAAAAATGGCTTTATTTAACTGTACAAGGTAAATAGACGTAACGTACAATATGTTCAATGTGGGTTTACCGTTGCCGTTTTTATTACTGCAGGTGCAAAGATTACGTAGGAATTGTGCAAAAACAGCATGTACCATGATGCATTAATGTGTACCACCGTGCCATGTACAATGTGTACAATCATTCATAATGATAATCATTGCACTATATACTAACCTACCATACAATGTTGTACTAAATCTGATTTGATAAATTCATGACACCTCCTAGGACGCTGCGCTGGCGCGCCGTGATGTACGCACACGCTAAATTGTAACATGAATGACTATATGACCACCAACCACCAACATAACATTCATAACTAACACAAAATGAAACAACTTTATTTTAATGAAAACTGTATCTTATGATGTCAAATTTATGTCGAGCACTCAATTAAGAGTGCAGTATTTGTGCATAGGCATTGTATTGTGGGAATCGAGAATTTCATATCAAAAATCATAATCAAAGCTGTATAGCAAGTAGCAACCCTTTCTTTTGTGTTCTGTGAAGTTAATTTTTTAGCACGATCAATCTCGATGCGATGCATTTTGGGGTCATTTGAATAAAAGCATGAGAATAAGAATAGCACAAGACAATAGGTGTAATAATGTTAACTGTAGGCTATTTTTTTTAAAGTTAGCATATCGTATAATTTTTAAAGTATTGAAAATTGGAATATTGTTCACATGTTTTGTCATCAAAGCGTGTATGCAAAATTCACCGTACCACTTTGAACCATGCAAGGCGGAGTGGGAGTGAAAGGGTTATGCACTATACAAAAAAGCTAATTTCAATCTGATTCAATGACAAAATGATTTTCATGTAGTATGACATGACGGCAACAGCAAGCCCACCAATATTTACCAGAAAAGGTCACCCTAATGAGATGCCATTTATAGTACAAATTGACAACGCAAAGTTCGCTTATCATAATTTGCGCAGTGCAACAGTTCAAGTCATTCACTTCTGATTTTGCCAATATATCTTTATGATTATCTTGCATTTTGTTCATATTTTGTCAATGATCAGCAAATACCGTTTAAAAAATGGTTTGTGTAAGCAAAAATCAGCAGCATACAAAATACAACTCACTGTGAAAGGGTTATAAAACGGAAGTATGGATGATGAGAGATTGCATTTAGGTATGGTATGGTGGATGCTATCTCTGTATGTATGTATGTGTGAGAATAATACATAGTGGATATAACCCGTGCCGTGTATATACATAGCTTACTATGTACCTGAATTGTTGATATTTTATAAACTTGCAAACATTGTAGCTTGACTTTTCTTACAAAATGTTTGTAAAAGAAGAATCCCAAGATATTATGATATGCGATGCGACAAATGTGTGAAATGAGTTGGATATATCAAAGTACAATTTGTCCTCTTGTATGTTTTTTATGCATTGTAAATTATACAGAAAAAAAATATGTGATTGAAATACAAAATACACACTTACTTCTCTTCTTACTGTGGTGTGTTTTTAAGTAATTGATATTTATTCTAATAATCTTCACAGTTCACAGTCAACTCAAGTCACACACCACACATATCACATCACCACATATTAGATAGCAGAACAGAAGATCTACTGAAAGCATTAAGAGCGACAGCGACACTTGTCCAATTCATTGTTAACCTAGTTTACTTGTCCAATTTACTTTAAATGTTGTTCATGTGTTTTTACTTTGTGTGCATCTTGGGACTTGTGAATATGGATATGGAATGGTGAATGAGTACAGAGTAGTAGTGCGTGAGACATTTTTATTAGGCTAATTTTCATCAATAGAAAGCGTAAGTGTTATATTTATTTTTTACTTGTGTGCGCTATGCTTTTTTTATGCATTTCCTTACATATTGCGACTTTGTGCTAAAAAAAATATAACAACAGCAGCAGAAATCCAAAAGGCACGAGATGATCCGACCGAACGGTAAAAAAATATTGGCAATTGAATTGGATTGAAGGGAAAATTATGTTGTGGGTATTGATGGTTTTGTGAGTAAAAAAAGGCTATATGGTACACAAAATAAATATGCTGTGTAGTCAGTATTTGATAATGAGAGAGCATAACAAACATAATGTGTTTGTGTGAAAAGTTAAAATTATTATAATTATCTGGTACGTTAATTCAATAAAGCATATCTTGTGGTCTTAATTGCAGAAAAGAAGAGCAAGCGATTAAAATGTGCATGCAATTTTTACTACAAAAGTGAAGAGCATCAAGTTTCTTTGTGATAAAAAAAAATTGGTTTTGTAGATCGAAGTAATTTAGTAGAGAAATTATAAGTGAGTTGTGGCAATATAATGATCTACGAATTAAGTGATTGGTCTAGTCGAGATAACAGTTTGATCGTATTTGGGCGAAGTTAAAATATCTTCAAGGATCACTGATTAAATGTAAATAAACTTCATCACTGCAACATAACGGGGATGTAAAGTGCAGGAAGGTACATTAAGAGAAGAATAGTAGTTCATAAATAGCTTTTAATTTGGTTATGTGTTAATGAGAAGGCGCTAAAGAAGCAATGCCATACCACCCACACATATTTCACTCAATAGCTAATTAATGTGCTCTCACGTGGGGATTTCTTTGTGCGTCTTTAGCATTTTGTGTTTATGTATGATATGATGATGATTTGGATGAATAATTTATCATTTATCCGTGTTTTTTGATTGCTTATGGATAGGGGGGAGTGGTGAGTTGTATACCAGTGGATTCCAGTTTAAAAGTTTGATTTTTTGAAGAAATGTGCAGTCATATTTTGGAAAATAATGAGATGTGCAAATTCTCCAGCGAATTGTACACGCGGAATTATTTTGGTGTGGTCAAACACTGACCCAAACAGGTAATCACTAGTAATGAGTATTATCTTTAAAGTTTGAATTCTCAATAGATTAGTTTATGTGCAAATGTTATTGCTTTTAGGTTGATTAAATCATTCAGGAATAAACCCGGAAACGTAGAGGTGTGAAAACGCGAGGAGGAGAATTCCTCTTCAGCCTCCTCCGAAAATGAATTGGCTGAAGAGTGCAAGTGGGGGAAATATTTCGTTGAGGGAGAACCGGAAGCATGAACCAGGTGTGACGTCGTCAGCTTTGGAAAATCACTGGAAGCAGGCGAAAGATGTTATACTTAAATCACAGGTATGTACGATACGGGATAAATCCCGTAAATTTAAATAGTTTGGTATACCCCATTATCAGTGATAGTGATACATAATAACACTCTGTTTTGAATGCTTGTATTTCCTGTAGGATCCCGAGGCGGCCATTGCGGTGATATCGCACTTCAACCAAATGATATCACTACTTAGACTTTCACGTGATGATACAACTGCATGGCAAAAATGTAAGGACTTTTGGATGAAAAACCGGTGCTCAGACAATGCCATCAAATGGCTATGTGACTTAGGTATAACTGACTAAATTGTAATTTTGACCTAGTTTTTAAAAAAGTTGACAAGTTCATTAAAAAATCTTTTTTTAAACAGGCGCTCAACGATGTGATAAAGATGACTTAAAACTGGTGCATGCACTACAATCTCTTCTGGAACTGGCATCAGAAGATGGACAACTATTAGGGTACTTTATTTCGCCAAACGTCGATAGCAGTACTTCTACAATTAAGAACAATGACCATCGACAACCTTCTTCATCATCATCGAGAGATGGAACGTGGGATGGGACATGCTCCTTGTCCACTCTCCTTCTCGAACTGTGCATTAGTGTAGATTCTCGTGTGAACGAGGCTGCCCGAAAATCTTTCGTACTTCTTATTCAACTTGCCTCAAAATATCCCGAGCTTGAAAATGGTATCTCACCGGAAGCACGTCTGGGAGTTACTGTACGTGTCCTTTTGAAATAAATGTGTGAAGAAGTGTTAATTGATATATTTGCTAGATTTTGGGAACTAAAATAGTTGATTTTATTATTTTAATAGAACATGACCATTAGCGGCCTATCCGCTTGTTTCGCTCAGCTGCCAACGTTTAGTCCTGCTTCTGGTGACCAACTGCAACCTTTCATTCAGCAGTTGCATTTTGTCGACTCTGTGGTACACGCTGCTACTGAAACCTTATCAATCACGATTGCCGATTGTTTCTCCAAAAATTTCCTTTATGCTGTGATTTTACCTGCCCTGACCCAGGTATGTAAATTTATACACCTTTTAAGCATAAGAATATTAATATGTACTGCTTTGGAATGTTTAAAAACTATACCCATTTTTATTATGGTTCATTTTGAACATTTTCATTCAAAATTACTCTAAAACATTCCATTGAAACACGATTTTTTTTCCACTTTTTACATATCCTTAATTCAACCAAAATTAAACCTTATTATTAAATTGTAATCTAAAAATTTAATCAAATGCATATCGGATGAGCAAAAAGGTTTTTTTTGTGTTTTAATAATTTGAGTTGTGTGGAATGTTGCCATTTTCAAATTTTTAGATTTGTCGGGAATTTTTATAAATTTTGATAGTATCATTGCGTTAATATTCTTTTTGTTGTTTTTGTTTGTATTTGTTTGTGTTATTACTTGATTTCTCTCTATTATTGTGTATTTTTCTGGGGGGATCGTAGGATGAAGGGAGCCGTAGTTTGCACACTCGTGATGACCAAAATGATTACGTCAGGGTTAGTATCATTTATTTTTTTACAAAACTGAAGATTAACTCACTTTGTTCAAATCACTTTTCACTCAACTTTCTGTACAAAATAATCACTAATAATTCCACTTGTATTCTGCTTTTACCACTCAGCACATAAAAAAGATTTTGCAAATTATACAATGAGCGAATTTCCGTAATAGCAAGCTTGCCCAGCTTTTCATTGATATTTGAAGCTTCATTGGGACAGAAAATTTGTTGATTTTTTTACTTATTTTAATTGCTTGCGTCTTGTGTTTTTGAGAGAAGCTGTTCATTGAGATCAGTGCTATTTACTATTAAAAATTATATGCACCTGTTTTTCATGCGTATGGTTGTATTTTGTGCTAATCATAATATGTCTTAAAATACAAATTTTCAGAGTGTCCACGAAGAAATTGCAGTGGTTACCAGTTACCTGCAAATCGTCTGCGAAAATGTGACGCATCCTTTACTTATCCGCAGTCTAATGTCCTTCGTTTTGAACCAGTTGCTAACCACACTGCTTCATCGAATGAATCATCCAAGTACAGCAGTACGTTACGTCCAATTATCTTCACTTCATTGTGAAACTTCTAAAAAAATAAAAGCATTTAATAACTTTTGTATTTTTTTGCAAATTCGACAGGTAACTGTTGCCACACTCAGCCTTCTCAACGTTCTTCTAGAATTTTACTGCGAAGACCTCTGGTATGAAATGGTTCTTCGATACCTTATGCCCCAAAATCATTTAATGGTCTCGCAGCGATACCACCGTTTGCCCGATGTTGATTTTCAAGATGCAGCACTTCGCTTCGTATCCCTTCTCCCCACATCAGTGACAGATGTACTGGGTGCTGAAGCAATTAGCGATAACTTTAGTCAGTATGTTCAAGGCGAAGTTGTAAGATGGTGTGCCATTGATGGAATCAGTCATCCAACGGATGAACCCGAACCTGATATTGTTGCAGCGCTGCAACGAAGAAATAGTGCCACTTCTAATTCGTTAGTAGAAACAGAAACACAAGAAAGTACAAATCATAGTAGTTTGAGTATGTGTAGCAGCGTAAATACAACTTTTCAAACTTGGCGATATCGATATGATGGAACTGACAAGGTGGAGGGTTCATGTCCGCCCAAAAGTTTAGTAAATTTAAGATCAAATAGTATTACAAGCACATCATCTGCAAAAGAAAGTTCGTCGCCGCCTCAGCTCCGACATGAAAATGAAACTGAAAGTGATCAAGGAAGTAGAGGAAATGAAACGACGGAGGAGTCTGCTCCAGCTCCAATTGTAGATCCATTATCTGAGGATCGTTTCACAACAGTGTCCTTACAAGGTGGTCCTAACACGGAGGAAATGAACAGTATAGGAATAGGAATGTCGGAGACGTCATTTGACTCTGAAATTCAAGGGAGTAGTAATGGAATCAGTAGCAGTAGTGGTGGTGCTACAGTCAAGCGTTTTAATGACTCGTCAATAACTGACCATCACAGTGATGGATATTCTAGTATGGAAAGTGGCGGCGTGGTGGATAGTGTTGCCAGCTTTGGTCCATTTGTTGATTGCCTTTTCAATCATTTAACTAATTTTACGAAACTGGAACCAGATGTGGTGTTGATGGTGACGGAACTGGTGAGCACGCTTACGGCGAGCAGGATCCCATTGATAAGCTCACTATTTATAGATCATAATTTAACACTACAGCCGTCCTTTAGATCCTTCCTGTTAATATTGAATAGAGTTAGATTAGAGCTTGATAAAAATGTACGGAGTCAGCAGCAGTTGATTACTGAAGTGTGGGGACAAATGAGTAGGGAGCAGGCACGCTTGGAACAAGAAAGTGGGATTGGAACAACGGGTCATCATTCTTCATTAGCTTTGACAGAAAGTGGATCCTTTCATTCTCCGTTCGGGGAAAACTTTACAGACAATCTCAGGAGCAAAATTAATAGTAGTTCTTTTGTCGCTGCTGTTAGCGCTGTTTTTCAACGGAAATCTGTGGGACCGTCTTCATCGACAACGACAAGTGGGAACAGCGGTGGTGGTGAGCAAAGTCCACAAAACTCTATGCAGTCTGTAGGAAATACGGGACATCGGTAATTTTTCAATAATTTGATTCTCCCAAGAAAATTTGATTTGAATAATACAACATCAAATTTTGTACTAAATATTTTTAACTTTAAACATTTTACAGTTATGTTTCTGGACGCCCCGGATCTGCTGAAACGAGAAGAGGCTCATATCAGGAAGTAAACAGGATCATGGTCACACGTGCAATATTCTTCACGCACTGGCTTCTAGAACTTAGTGCAATCGCTACACAGTTATGTTGGAGACGAGGTGATGACGGGGGATCAACTAACTGATTGATTTATAATTTATTTCATTACCTAACCCTGTTTGTATGAGAGCCCGTGCCGTGTAGTGTGTATTGTGTATACACTGAAGACAAGACAAAAGTCAGACATTTTAACTGCATTTCTTAATTTACCCAGCATTTATTTATTTGTTAATTATAAAATACATGGGTAAAATATACCTCAATATACGTACTATTTTATCTTTAGTGATATAAAAATAACTTCTTGCGCCGCTGTACTGTTATGAGCATAAAATATATAAAACTGCTATATAATTTTTTACTTAAAAAAAACCAACGAACGAACAAAATATTAATCGTATTAACTAGTTTAGTAATCGATGTATTGTTAGGTTAATGATATGTGCGTACTTATCACAAAAAAATACGTAATTCAACAGTAACCTTTCAGACCACGTATCACTACTCTCTCATAATCACAAAAACAAAACAGCGATACATATATCAAACCGGACGTGGATAACGAAACGATACATTGCAAATATTTGATTGAGGACTTGTTTAACTAATTCAGTGTTGTGATTTGCTTATTTTCGTTCCACCTGTTTAGCAAAAGTTCTGAATGCATTTTTAATGAAAGTATTCCAGTGTGTCATTATGATTTTTAAATGTCATGTGATGGTTTATGCATTTATAATAGCGAGCAAAAAATATACCTACACTACCCATCGTTTCAAAAGTGTGAAAAAATGAATGCATTTTTGTTATGAAATGAATATTTCATAGTACCTCAACTTCCGTTTTGTTTTCTTCGAAGATTATAGCTTTTATGCGAAGTTCTGAATCATTGCATTTAATTATAAAAATATCTGTCTGTTAATTTTGTTATATTTAACCTCATCATAATATTGTTTTGATGAATTATATCTGTGTATCTGTCCATGAAAAGATGAAAGCGCTTAAAATGTAAAACGTTAAACAAAACAGTAAAAATATATATGGAAAATGACATTTATATTCCTCCTCAGTTTAAATATGTAACATAAAAAGAAAGAAAAACATTTATCCGAATTAAAATTTATGATTCATTATCATTAAAATCTACATACATGTAAAAGTTGTCCGCAATCTGATCATGATTCATGATCATCAACATCATGATATGATGACCAGTCACCAGTCGTGCATTGAACTTGACTGCAGACGTGGATCACAGCAATTTAGACATTCACAAAAACAAAGGCCATGGACATGGTGCCATTCTAAGATAGCTGACAGATGAAACACTGAGATAGCCATTGAGAAAAATGAGCGGTGCGCGATTTACGACAGGATTGCCCTTACAATACATCTTGCATCTCTCACTCAACCATAAACAATGATTTTTGCCCAGTTGTTGTCTTCTCATCTCACTGCGCTGCATCATCAACTGTTTTTCCTATTGGCTGCAATAGATTGCTAACTTTTTGCTCACTGAAGTTTTTAAATGGTTATTTAAACACATTTTAAATTATAACATGGTCAGTTTAATTGTAAATGGTAATGAAAAAATTGTGTTTTAGCCAGTTTAAGTGAGTATTTTTAGGGTGTCGGCGTAATTTGCTGCCTACTTACTCTGATCTGGTTTTGTCCAGTCTCCTTTCGTTGATCCGTTTGTGTTATAGAATCAATTAAAGTGAATGATATATTAGTATGATGGCTAGTGTCAAGAGGACTTTGATACCCGTGTCACTCTCAGTGCTTCTCCTGTGCTTAGTTCAATTAGGATGTGCGACCCCCAAAGATGCCAGTCTAGTGCATGTAAATGACGATAACTGGAGTCAGATCCTGGAAGGGGAATGGATGGTAGAATTGTAAGGGACAGCAAATTTGGTCATGGTTGTTGATAGTGAAATTTGTGGTTCGAACGAATTTTTGTAGCATAATCCCTATTTTAATTGTTTTTTTTTTCTTTTAAAGTTTTGCACCGTGGTGCCCTGCCTGCCGCAGTCTTCAGCCCATCTGGGAAGATTTTTCCACATGGAGTAGGGACCTAGGAATCCAAGTGGGCCAGGTGGATATTACTAGCAGTCCTGGTCTAAGTGGACGATTTATGATAACTGGTAGGTGAAGTTGACTAAGTGTCACTGTTTTTTTTTTGAGTTATTTGTGACATGAGTCATGACTATGACATCATCTTGTAATAATTCTTGATAAGTTCATTCTCATTCTTTATAATTGATAAAATGTATTTGATTTTTGCCTGCAGCACTGCCAACTATTTTTCATGTCAAGGAGGGAGTATTCCGTCAGTACAAAGGACCTCGCACCAAAGAAGAATTCCTTTCATATGTCGAGGAAAAGAAATGGGAAGCAGTGGAGCCACTCTCAACATGGCAGTCTCCTTCCTCAATTCAAATGAGTCTTATTTCTCAATTTTATAAAATCTCAATGAGTATTCGGGTAAAATACTATTTTAAAATAAGTTATATTTATATTTACTAAAAAAAATAATGAAGAGATGATAATTTGATTTTATTTTATTTTTCTTCGGTTCAGAATTTAATGAATGTTATGCTAGAACAATATGGCATTCCAGCATGGGCAGCTTACGTGATTTTTGGGTTGGCTACAATTATGTTAGGATTAATTTTGGGATTGGTAAGCAAATCATTTTTTTTTTGAACTGAAGTTAATGATGATATTCTTGTGTATTGGTAATAAAAAATGTATTATTTTTATAGATACTTGTGTGCATAATTGACTTCGTTTATCCTCCATCTGCACAAGTCCGAGCACAGCTACCTAGCGCACCTGGCACCTCAGGACAAGGTTCAAAAAAGAAAGAGAAAGATGTAAGTGTGTTTATGCTGCTGTGATATTGTATTCTCTAAAAACTCGTCCAAAATCCAATCATAAAAAATTTGAATATTTTCAGTCTGATGACGAATTAACGGAGGAAATTCAGGACGATAAATCTCAACTAGATTCAGATGGTGAATCCCAACGAGAGGAAGAAGAAGACGAGGGAGATTCCAAGAAAGGAGGGAAATCAAGTGATGCAGATGAAAACGTCGAGAGTAGTCCGGTTCAACCAGCTCGACGCCGGAAACCAAGAAAGGCGGATTAAAAAACGTGCTTAGACAACTTAACTAATACTTATAGATTAGAAGGACTCATTCACTCCGTTTTCAGATTCATTGGTCAACAAAATGTTTAAAAAGAGGTTTAGGAATTTCGAACTGTAAACTTTCTAAAAGAGTAATACGTAATGATGTGATGATGCCTTTCTTATTAATATTTTCGTACTGTACTAGAAACAGCTATTTAACCGTCGTGTTATATTAAATACCATACAGATAAAAATACTTACAAACGGGGTTAAAAAAATTCGGGAAATTTACCAATTAAACTTATACTGAAGCACGTGGGCATTATTTGTCTATTAAAAAAATATTAAGCACTATATCAGCAAATTTAATGAAATTATGTACGTAATTTTTAGATGGACTACGTACGTAACCCTTTTTACCGTTTTGTAACAAAAAAAAGTTAATAATGGTAATTAATTGGTAATTATCATAACTATACAAGTGGCAAATAGGTTAGTTTTACATAACACAAATAAGTTAGTGGTAATTCTATGAATTGAGCAAAAAAACTCATTCTAATCGTGGTACTTTGAAACTTAAAGATCGATCAAAAATGCAAAAGAGAGATTTGAGAGTGACTGTGTTTGAAAAGTCATGCATTTTGTACAGGCTACTAAAATAGGTATTTTTCAACATTAAGATTATCTGATTTACTTATAAATTTTACTACTGTAATTTTAGTATTTCTGTTAATATTAATAGTATTTTAAAAGATACAAATTCCGGTTAACTGAAAAGCCAGTTTATAGTAATACGAAAGGAAACGTTACCTCTCTAACTCATCATGATCGTCTATCTTCAAAATGGAAAACGTGATGATGATTAAAACATACAATGTAATTATACTGCATATTAATATAGTATTAATTCTTAACTTTCCCAAATCTTCACTAATGATACGATGTGATGTAATGTATTACACGGATCATTGCTGCTCACTCATAACCTTTACCTTCTACACAGTTAATTAGAAAGACTTGATATCAAGATGTAGAGATTAGATGGTTAAGTGAAAAAAGTACGTAGAGATTAAGAGATTCGGTTGAAACCAATTAAAGCATTTACTAAACTAGGAATATGCCAGTGTAAAAAAACCAAAAAAAAAGTAAACAAGCACTCTGCACATTCATTATGCTAAAATATAAGGATATGGGGATATGTGAGACTTTTTCAGATGAAAGTGATTCATCCGGAATTCTTGGCAGTTTTTTCTTGACATAATGACGTGATATTATTGTTACAGAATAAATAATTAGTTTGTTAAAAATGCTATAACTTTTAAGTTGTACCTTGTGTCATGATCATGTTATGCCGTTTTTTTCTGACAAAATAACCAGACAGACAATTGAATGGTTAAGAATAAGAATGTAATTTAATTTATTCTACATTTTTTTTATTAATACACAACTTAACATGAGGATTGTGCATAATATTCTTGTTATCGTATATAGTTTTTAGAATGCTGTTTAACACACAAGGTAAAAACTAAAATTAATAATATGTTTGTTCACCATTTATGTTTAAGATGCTTGCATGTTATGAAAAATATGGGAAGATTTTTTAATGAAATAAAAAAGAAGTCAGGTTCATAACAAAAAAACACGGTCTCAAAGTGTAAAGTTTGTCCAACTTGGAATTTTTTATTATTATTCATATATGACCAATTTTTCATCAAAGTGAGTTCATTCAATTTTGAGGAAAAACAAAATTCTTCAAAAACATTTAGTTGCTTTCATAATAATAATGTATTGTATTTCATACATTGTAGTAATACATCAAACATATATAAAAAAGAAAAGGAATAAGTAAGCAAAAAAATAAAGCCCTTCATTTCATTTATCATCTAAATTCTATAAAAAAGATTACATTAAATATATATAACTAACTGTCTTACATGTAAATCAGCATTTTTTTTAATCTAGTGAACTTGTATCATTATTAATATTATTTACAGGAAATAAATACAAATTTTTCCACAAAAGAATCAAAGTATTTTTTTTGGATGAATAAGTGATCCTATGCAATATCCCAATCATATTTATCTACAATCTACACTATCCTTAAGTTATATATATATATAGCTGAGTGTGTAGACTTAATGAAACAATAAATAATACTCTGTAGTTGCATTTTGATACACATATCCCATCATGCAATCCAAAAACTCAAATTTATCTATTTATACCTCTCACCAACGTCGTCCGTCACTATATGTAATATTCTTTTATAACGTACCCTTAAAATATGTCACTAATATATTTCTGCCTAATCAGATTACCCATTTTTCATTCAAATTTGATTCGGCTAACTAATATTTTTTTCATAATTTTTAATCATTAACCCAATTTATACATTTTTTTGTCAAAAGTTCAATTTGTTGTCTCTGTCTCCTGTCACTTCTGATACATACGTTTTCTGATGCTGTTTTGGAAGTAAACAGATTAAAAAATAGTTTGAAGAGTTTTCGTAAAAGAAGTCTTGTATAATAAAATGCTTACACGATAAGATTACAGCAATTAATTAAAAAATTGTTTGTTAAAAGCTGCTCCTATCGGATTCGATTCATTAACTTTAAAATGTACGTGTGTATTAAAAGCTAATTAAAAAAATTAAATTGAGATTAAAAAAAATGAATGACGGACGTGTGTATCTGTGTGTACTGTGTACTCATTACGTTAAATAGTCAGAAAAGTCAGTCTACTTTTTTTGTAAGGGAGGAAAAAAAGGAATAAAATATTTTCAAAAATCATTCCGTGAGAACGTGAGAGATAGTTAGTTACACTATCAGCTAATCTTTTAGTCTGTATGTGTGTGTGTGTTATGTCTTCTTAAAAGCTAATCATTTTTATAGTGTTTTATCCGTCCAACCTCATCACCATTTACCATCGTTGTCGTCGTCGTGGTCAAATTCCTTAACACCCCGACCACGATCGTCTCTAACCATCCATATCCATAACCCAAAACACACGACTCAAACTCAATCAAATCAACTACCTAAAACTCTTTATCCATCCCATTATATAAATTTATTAGCCTCTTCAACTCATTTTTAATCACATAAAAAATTATGTAATTCATGATACCAGATTTGATTGTAGTTATTTTTAACTTGAATATTATTCTAAAAACTCCCAAAAAAAAGTTTGTCAATGTTCGCGTGTTGGATTCCTTAGAACGCTTCATAAAAATCTACGCATTTCTAAAACCTATTCTATCAACCCATTTTCCTAACAAGAGACAAGCTTTTTGTTTGATTATCCCAACTAAACTGATGGTGAAGTAAACATGTTTACTGTTTGCCTTTCTAAATCTGGAATATAGGTCACTAAAACGTCAAAAACGAATCTAATCAGTTTATCAAAGAGGGATAAAAAAAACGGTCTCGGTCTCTACATCATTTATGGATTGTGTCTTGGTGAGATAGACAAAGAGGCTACTTAAGTTAACTAACTTATGTATATATAAGTGATAATGGAATGTATAATTTGACTAAAATATCTTCCCACTCCACCCCACTCTCTTTCTACTACTCTATCTCTCTCCACCGTTAAAAAGTATTCAACGAGTTACATAAGTAGTCAAAATGTACATATAATTAGTTTTTTTTGTTCTCTAGGACATAAAAATTCCACCACTAACTTGAAAGCAACTTTCATTCACATTCTTCTAAAAAAATGTAATGTTAATCACACCTAACTTGTTTTTCTGCAATGGTAGATTTTCTTCGTCATCATCGCAAAAAAACAATGTATTGTTTTTAATGAGAGAGAATTTTAGTACGCAAGATAATAATAGCAACAAATTTTTTGCATACATTCTTGCTGTTGAACAAGCATTTCAATAAAAAATAGCCTTTCTTTCACCTTCGTCAAGAAAAAAAACACTTTGCTTAATCAATACTCAATATTATATAGCATAGCATCTTTCTTCATTTTACACTTGTTTAAGTACGATATTTATGCTAGACACCAAGCTAAACTATTTCATTTCACTGCAAGGAAAAAATGCAGCAAATATTTTATACATACTAATTGAACTTATGAAACAAACTTATGAATATTTATATTTCTTATATATTATATCTATTTATTCAGAGATCCATTTTTTGACACCTACATAACCAGTCAAGTTGATTGATTAAAGAGCAGCTATTTTCCATTCTGTGAATAACAGCCAATTAGTAACATTTAAAAAAATGTGTCAGTTGAAATGGCAATTTGATTATCCTAATTGTTAAGTGGAAATTATCCATTGTTCTGGAATGGTTTTTTGATGACGAGCAAGAGCAGAAAGTCAATTGAAAGAGTTGACTTGAGAAAAAAGTACATGTTTCAAGTTACCCCAAAACTGATTTTTCTTTTCTCCATCCGCTTTTATGAAGCTGCTGTTGAAGATGTGACGTGAATGAGATTGTATTGTAGATATTGTTCAGTGGAATGTGGGAACTGGGAATCCGAGAGGAGAAAGAGAGATGATGATGAGATTCCTCTGAGAGAGACGAGTAAAAATGTTAAAACTTGTTTCAGTGAAAGCTTCCGCACGGTTCAACATGGAACGAGTCAAAGAGGAAGAAAGGGGACATCTTCACATGACATCTTGTATGATCGTTTTTTTGTGGTGGGTGGCATGCCAGGGCATGGCGAAATTGTTGGCCTTGATTTTCCACAACCGAGGGGCGACGTAAGACTTTCCTTTGTTTTTTGTTTCATCTTGGAAATCATTTTTCATTCTTCTCTTCTGCCTTATGATTTCGCTGTTTTATTTCTGTCCATTCTACTTGTTGAGATAGTCAGGCAATCACGTAAGTATTAAACTTAAACTTAGGTTAGAAATCAATGGTGTGTTGATTTGCAAAATGTTATTTGAGGTAATGAACTTAAAAAAGAAGTAAAGTTGGCCGGAGTTTGATTGATTGGCTGATGATGAAACAGTGACGTAGGTGGGACAAAAAAAATTGTATAAAACTTAAAAAATGAGAAAAAAACTAAACTAAGTTTTTTAAGAGCTCAAGTCGTTTCGACTACTAAATCCAAAATTGATGAAACTGTGGCAAAATTTTCTCGCGTCTTTTTGCTTTTCACAACACAAAGGATAGGCCCATCTGGATTTGGTGGCTTTTGCACATCGCTGACACAGTTCACGAACTTCCGCCTGCAATAAAAAATGACGTACAAAAATGTAAAAAACCGAAATCAATACTCGACCTCCACCACATCCACACCATCCATACCATCCACCCACGCAATAAAAAATAATTGATGAAGTTATATAAATATATATTTAGCTAATTTAATAGTTTGCTTACCGAGGTTACACATTCGTTTGGGTCAGCAATAGATCTGCGATGCTCATCCATTCCGCCAAGAGTTCTGTAGTATTCTGCCCACCCATCGGACATTCCAGCAATGGATCGGGACGGTCTTGCCTCAGTCTCCGGTACACAAAGGGCCAGTAAGGTGGTCATCGTCATGATGGCCATCAACACAACGGTCACTAGTCTGAATTCCATCTGCGGATGACAACACAATGAGTGATGATGATATTGATGATGATTTAAATCACTTTTTAACACGACTATCAACGGTTCACTATGATTACTGGGATGATAAGTGGTATGCGCACAGGCAGACATGTGGGAAACTTTTCAAAATATATTTTGTTTCCGGTAAAAAATGTTTTTCTTTTTTCACTCGAAGTGAATTATTTTGCGTGTATTTGCACAAAAAAGATAATTTGTGGAAGATTTATTTTTTTCTAGAGAGATTCTAGCTCAGGTTGATGCTGCTTTGATCACAGTTTCCAAACTGATTATCGTTCTGAAGACCTCCTACCATAATATACCGTGTGGTCGAACATACATGCATACTGCAAAACTCAAAGGTCGGAAGATCTCCAGTCTCTCAACTAACTAATCAATGACTAATTGCTAATTAAAGTTTGAGTATGAACTGGATATATACATATTGCTAACACATGCATACCATTTTTGTTATAAACTTGATTTGATACATTATCGAAATGGTCATGTTATAAAATTTCTCCATCGCTAGTGCCATCATGGTTGACCCAAAAGAGACGGTGTCATGCATGCTTGAATGTACACGCTATATATTTATTTTACCGTTCATGATGATGTGATGATATTAGCAGCAACGGTTTTTGGATAAGCTATTTAGTCAAATACATAAGAGCATCATGACATGTCATGTGCATAGCTATGTAGCAAAGCATGCACTGCATTTCTACACATCATTTCATTAATTTGCGCATTTTCCTTTAAGACGAAATAAATATTTTGTGTATAAAAATAATTTTTCTCTTGAAAAAAAGAAGGATAAGCGGACAGAGCAACAACGGACATCTTTTAAAGGCTAACTCCAAGAAATAGTCAATAGATTTGGTTTTAACCAATTCCTTCTCTCGAGTGCTGATCGTGCTCATAGCTAGTGGACAGTGTCGAGTGAGAAATGTGATAACGAAAAAATGTGATTCGTGTGGTCAATCTCTCTGTTGTAGTGGCTATTGGCTAATTGTATTCCCTGTAGCCATTCAGATGACAGGAAAATGATGATGGGAGACATTAAATAGAGAAATAAATGTGTTCTGGAAGAAAAAAGTGTGCATTAAAAAATGTTTATTTTTCCCTAACACGTTTACTAACTGAGCTTGCCGATTTTTGCTGATTGTGCTTTATGTCTAGTCGTGTACGTTTAATTTTCTTGTTTATTTTTAAAGTTTTTAGTTGACCGAGCATGGTGTTGGAGATGATGATGATGATGATCATGTGGACTAAGCATGTCAAATACAAAGTTCAAACGTGTGAGAATTATCTTTTAATCTTTAAGACTGTTTATTTATATATATGCCCATGTAAAGCCCTCAAAAAATTGTCAAGATTCTTTCATCATCAGTCAATATTTTGCGCTGTAGTGTTTTCCTTTTTGTCACACAATTTGTTGTTTTGACTATCCCATTTTTAAAATGACTTCTCTTTCTTGGATTTCCTCTGAGGACAACAAACTAAAAAAAGATGTAAGTCGCATATTTTTTCAAATACTCATCATGATCAGCATCCTCAGTTATCAAAGAAAATGTCAATAATATCATTAATCACTTTTCTGTAAAAAAAAATTCTTGGAATACAAAGGAATGATCGGGAGGTTGGGAAACTTGGTTTGCTTCAAGATATGATATGAATGAAAGGATAAGATAAAAAATGTTAGCGTTTAGGTACGCTGCCCGACAAGCCAATGTACACCTTTGAGCTTGATAATTTTGCACATTTATTTCTATTTTGCGTAGAATATTTTTATTGCATACTTTGCTGACTTTGCTTATTAATATTATTACGAAAATATTATGATTCTTTGAGTTTACTCGGATTTCATCACTTACGCGAGATTGCATCTATTATGCGTTTGCATTTGCATTTTGCATATACTATTATGCATGCAGAAGAGTTACTCAAACAAAACAAGAGAAATACACTCATTAAAATTTACGAGTGCAGTGCATAACATGTGTGTATAGTATAGGACAAAATATTGATAACAAATAGTTATGTAACGTTGAATTTCTTTTGCTTACGTAAGTACAAAGGAAAAGAAAATGCCCATGTTCAAACTGAATGGAAAAATGGAAAAGTAGTACAAATCAAAATCATTGAACTGATCCGATGAATAGCAATGATTAGCTAAGTTTTACGTGTGATCGGAAAAATTGCTTCACCTTTAGACACCAAGCTAAAACTTTTTCTCTTCTAGTACAAATCATTAATAAAAAATCTATTGGGACCTTTGTGTCACCCTCAAAGCCTCAAAGGAACACTCATAGACTCATATTTCTATATTAGTACATTATATCCATATCCGTTAGATCTTTTTAAATGGACATGATATAAATATTTGTTGACATTTATAACCTAAAGTAATATACCATATTATTATCATAAATAATATTTTGTTTCAGTTTTCAGCGCATAATATAAATATTTGCATGGAAAAGTATACCCACTTTGATTTTTGCACTTGACGATTGACGACTACTTGTGGAAAATTGTATGACAAAATTGCTACGAGTCCACGAGTTACTGTTCCACCTTGAGTTGTAACTGTGCATTACTGCAAAAACATATATGCACTGATGTAAACTTCACTATTTTCTACAGTGTAATGAAATTTACAGAATGTTCGATTTTTGTAGTGCTCCAGTGCAGTGTAAATACTTAATGTCGTAAGGAAGGAGACCCGAAGTTTCGGGGTGAATGAGGAAATGTACAAGAAAAAAAAAGATATTCAAAGATAACTCATATTTAAGGGTCACCTAACAGTAATTTCGGCTTAGGGAATATTAAACGATTTTAAATCGATTTAATGGCCAGTCATACTACAGGTCTGTAAGGCAAGCAAGAATGCTTTGCCAAAGCTATATCGCGTTACTTTTTAATAATGCGATTAGTTTTACTTTACAGCTTTGTTTTCGTAATATTTTGACCTCTCTTCAAAAACAAACGGGTAAAATGTATATTGGATATTATAAAATTTGCTTAAATGTCATATCTTGAATAAATTTCTAGCCAACCGCAGTCATAACTTTTATCCTTGGGTTATGTGACCCAGCTTGGCCCGTGACTTGGAAAGGATAGGACACAGATCATGAATCAAACGAGATATTATTTTCCCTTTAGCCACTCTGTCAGGCAGCAACTTAGCTAGTGCCAACCAGAAATTGGTATGGTCGATTCTTCGAAGCATCATCGAAAAAATGAATTGACCATTTTTTCAAAGAAGGTGTTGGGAAAGCTATCAGTTTGTGCCGGCGCACGTAATAGTGTATCAATTTATCATTTATGGTGGTAATATTTCATAAGAATATTCTAATTGGAAAATTGTGCGATGAGTTAAGAATGAATAGAGAAGGACTTTCCATGCAAATTTTACAGTTTTTAAAATAAGTATGTGGCTGGATTTAGTATGAAATACCTACATGTTATGTTTTTCTTGACGTTCGTGGCAAACGAATAAGGAGAAAAAAATGATAAGAGAGTAGCGTGCAATCTCTTGGAATAAGGAATTTAATAGGCAGAGAAAAGAGAAAGGTTAACTTCTTGAGGGCAAATGGCTTGTGTCATTTTATGGATTAAAATTAGCCAAAAGTGATAAAATGTGCGGGGGAGGCTACCTACATGTTGCTCAACTAAAAGCCTATGCCAATGACTTACTATACATTAAATTTGAAAAAAATGTACATTTTACACAACAAGTGGTAAGGTTAGGTTAATGATGTGCATTAGTCTGCTGATATATTAAATATTTCTTTAAGCTATTAACAGTTGTAGACAATATCCTAGGAATTTTATTGTTCAATTTGAAATGCATAGTTCGCATATCCGGCATATCAGATAACAGTTTTACTATATTATGTGAGCAAGACTAAGTAACAGAAAAAGCAATACAGTGCAGGTATTATGTACGAAAGTTATGTCCAAGTAAGTTTAAAGCAGATTTTCGAAATGGAATTATTTCATTAAAATGGTATAAACCACAATGTCATTTTCCGTATCAAAAATTGTTCAATTAAGTTTCTTGTATTTTAGTATTCCCATATTTTTGTTAGCGACCTTGGGCATATTTGATATGTGATTCAGATTTGATATGATATGATCTATATTTTATATTTAGTAAGATGTTTTTAATATAATATGTAAAATATCAGTTTCAATCTAGCCTAAATTATATATGAAGGAAACTCACAGTTATCTAACTGTGCTAAAGTTTCATATAATTTATGAAAGAGTCATTAATATATTTTTTGGAATAGATTTTATCTTCGCAGAAAATCTCAATGAACAGACTTTTGGTAAACAATTTTAATTAACGGCTATGTAAGCAGTAATCTGATACATATTTAATTTCATTGCAACATATCCAATTATTTAAAACGATTTTTATTTTTCTCTTCCTCTCACCCACTTTCCCAGATCGTGTTTTTTACTTTTATTTTCCTTTTATTACGACTACTCATTTTGTTTTGAAAAACCTTCTATTTACTCTGTACTGCAAAATGCATACGTAAAAAACAGTACATGATTTGTGCACATGCGCTACAAACTTATTATCTTGTTGGAAATTATACGTATAGAAAAACATACCAAGAATAGGATAATTGACCATTAGAAAAAACAACAGTATTTCCAATAACTTTTAACTCAGTAAAATCAAACGATTGTCAATATCCAATTTACAATTGTGAATTCCGATTAAAACATCCAGTTATAACCAATTTAGTCTTTACTGTGCAGACTGCTCTAATATTGCTACGTGGTTTTTCTGCAAAGATCAGCAAATGTCTGCATTGCATTCGTCTTCGTCTGGAACGTACAAGTACAAAGTTGACTTTTTAATGATCGACGGAGGCAGCTGCCGGACGCTCGGGGCATTAGTGCTAACACGGAAGCTCATTATGTACTGTACATGCAAAACCCACAACCATCAAACCAAACATCAAATGTCAAATCATCAAATTGCATTTATCAAACAGCAGAAGGCAATATATGAAGAATAACTATCACTTTTTAATAATCTTTGAAGTTTTGTTAGAGATTACATAATTTACTAAATTGCTGCTTTAGGGCATACATGTTTTCCATGACATGACACACGTATTCCACAAAAAGAACAAAGAGAAATTTAGCAGCTGTCCACTTCATCAATCCCGAGACACCAGAAGCTTTTTCTCTTCAACGCCCACTAAGCATTATTTTCCTTCCCCTTTCTCTTACTTTCATTATTTGACAAATAATTTTCATTTTTTATGATTGACAAGCAAAAACAAAGGAATCCATTGAAAATATTGCGTCTGAGCCCTGAGCGTAGACAAAAATAAAAAGGTCTCATTTCCCATATATCAAAAATGTGGATGATATGCAGTTCAGCGCGTGTGGTGACTGATTAAAAAAATTGGGAGATGAGATGATAAAGCATGCTCAGCCGGCGTGTTCTCGCATTCATAAAATTCATCAAAATTTGTCACCACATCGCATCGTCATAAAAAATGAATTCGACTCATAGACAAAAATATTTGTATATTCACAGAATGTAGTACAACGACTTGACTTCGGCTATTGCCTTCTAGATACTTTGGCTATTAGGTACAAAGTATTTTATGATATCTTGTGGTATGGGTCTCTTGAGACCTGAGACTCTCACATGTCTCATGTAACATCAAATTCCATGACTTATCATATCAATATTTTATTTGCCATTAAAAATGAAGAATACTTGTACAACAAGAGCATTCATCATAACAAAGTGTGTCTTTGTTCTCCCCCCAAAAAAATAAAACTTGCTAAAGTTAATGAAAGTTGGTATTAAATTGAATTAAAAATATTTATTGCGGTGGTTGACGGTTGACTAGCAGTAACAGAGATGATGATAAGATTTATATGAGATAAGACTCAAGATTTTCCAGCAGCGCAGCAGCGGCCGTGCTCGCAAAATGGTACACAAGTGACCATCTTTAAATCAGTCGATGACGAATAAACTCTTTTGCATGAGCTCCTTGTTTTTTCACAATCAACTTTTATGGCGTAATAAACATGTCATGTCAGAGCCCTGGTGGTGGACATCCCTAACGAGATGAACGAGATTCTTCGATATTACCACGCTTCAAGAAAAAGAACAGCGTGGCATCGCATGGAACATGGAACAGTGTAGTTTCCAATAAAAAGCTTACGTCAAAGAAAGCGTCATCCAAAGAAAAACTACATTTAAAAAAAATAAGCGGAAGTTTTTATGTATGAACAAATTACGACAAGTTTAGTACTAAAATGTAGGATGGTACTGTCATTTGACTTGACCATGTGCTTTTTAGTGATAAAATATTTGTGTCGGTTTAATTTCCATTTTGAGTAGAAATTAAATACTTGCAAAACGTGTTGAGTTATGTGAGCAAAATGATGATGCTGATGATGATGCTTCAAAATTATGACAAGATGATAAAACCCAGTTATTGCATTCATTTTTTAAAGGAGGATAACTTTCGATTGGAGCATTTTAATGAGCCGTGCCCACTTTTGCAGGTGTTTTTGGTGATAACCATTATGTTGAATATGATATTATTTTATAATTAGTTCAGTAATCTCATAAAATTCCAGTCACCAGCTTTAAAAGTGAGACCTTTAGCCTGTTCGTCATATGATGACTTGCTTTTTCAGCTGTCGTTCAGACTTTCTGGGTTACCATCATTTTTGAGTTCCGATTTCTACTACCTAGTCATGACGGATTTGACAACTCTGAAATATGTGTACTGAGAAACCAACTCGACGACAGTTAACAAGGAACTAAAGTCATTCTCAAAAATAATTAAAATGAATGAATGGCAAATAAAAATCGTTCAAAGGAAGCGAAAACGACTAGAAATCAGTTTGTTGAACTAAATCCAAAGTCCTCCTTAGTATCCAACCAAGTATAACCTGACACGAGGCTTCTTCCTAGCATCTTACGTAAGAGATTTTTTAATTTGATTAAAAATGTAACTGTTAAAGTTGAATGTATCTTGGAACATGAAGGAATATATTTAGGCAGTAAAGTGGGATTTTTTCGAATGAAACTAATTATTTTCCGCTGTCAATGTATGGCTTACTTAAATAAATTAAAAATTAAAATGATATCGGCATAATCTCACTTTGCAAGAAATAACCATTTGATTATGATGATAATGATGATGATGTAGAAACGAGTTTACGTATTTTGTTGTCTGCCATAAGTCTCTTTGAATATAATCTTTGGCACGTACCTCACTTCTTAATCATTTTGGATAAATTATTGTTGGATAATGCATTTCTTTTCATCTGTCTGCTGCGCCAGGATCAATTACGTAGATACTTGTAGCAATACAGAAAAAAACTAAAGATATACCCTACGCCCTTTTGAAGAAATCAACCATTAAAAGTTCAGCAATAGTGTAGTGTAGCATCATTAGATTAGATTATAGTTGAGAGAGATCACATTGCATCTTTCCTTTTGTCTTAGAATAATGTTTAGAATAATTGAGTAATAAATATTAATATAGAACATATCATGAAAATGAAAATTGACATGGGATTATGAAATTACTGTTTTTAAAGTTTGCAATGTCAATAATGTCAATAACATTGTGGTGAATTGGAATCAGGATAATTTGGCAGGGAAATGAGCAACATCATAAAATCCCCATTAGTACTACAGTTTTACTTACTACAATATCTCTACAAAATTAATATAAAATTACATTTTACTACAAAATTGCTATAAAATTACTTATGTAAGCTAGAATAATTAAATATTGTAAAAACAAATTCAGTGAAACGTTAATAAAGTATAAAGTAAGTAATAAAGTAACTACTATTAAATATTCGTCCCAAGGATTCATAGGTTAACCGAGTCAGCATTTATGTATGAATATAGTAATCTTATTAAAAATGAGAGCACTTATTGAGATACATTGATACACTCACCAATGGGATAATGGGAATAAATACTAGTAAAGTACAAAATGAAATATTACAATACATAGTGAGTGGCAAGAAGGAGAGCACGTTACAAACGGGTACTCGACTTGTGATCTCTCTAACATTTTCCTCTAACGACATGTATGTCGGAAATCACGTAGTACATTTACATCACGTTTCTGCTCGGTACTCGGTACAAAGTGAGAAAATCGACCGGTGCGATACTTATCTAAAGCTGAATGAATGGAAGCTGAAAGATGAATCAAGATGCAATCCCCTATTTCTCTCACGTGTCATTGTAATCAGGAATCACATACCTACTTATCCCATTGTTCAAACAAACACATTTCATATTTCGTTTCTCTGTAGCGAACGTATTAAATCAAACCAGTTGCTTAATCTTTTTGTGTAGGAAGGACTGAAGTACTTTCTTCATTCTTAAGATCATTTGTCTTGTCATTGTCATCATTGGTATTCTTCACCAAAAGAGAATGGAACTTGTCGCTATGATTTTTTCATGTTTGAACTGCAGTTTCCTTCTATGTATAGCGTATAGCCCTAGCCCCTTCCCTCATTCTAGTGGAAGTGTCGGCGATCCCAAGAAATGAAAGCAAGCAAGAGAAACGTCAGCTATGGCTATTGTCCTCATATATTAGCTGTTTACCACCCACAACAAAATAATATTAAATTACACGTCAATGTACCATTCTGGTGAAATGATTTGCCATCATCATTCACCACGAAGAAGGTGGTGGTGGTTTTCACTTTTGTTACAAACAATATTTTTTTTATCAACGTCACCACTAAAGATTAAGGGTATAGCAATAAAACCCTACAAGGAAACGGGAGAGGCAATCTAATTCGAACATTACGACCGTCACCATCCTAATCAATGGATAATATGAGAATGTGATATTAAATTTCATAGCTTGTTATTGTTGTACTTGTCATTATGTTGTTACACGTAATGCTTTCATTTGAACTGCTTCTTACGTTTTCTCTCTCTCCTATTTTTACCCACACTAATATCATTATTTCACTGTCAACTAAAGCCATTGTCCGAACTCCGACCTTTTTTTGATACGAAATGTTAAACTTCTTTCTTTCTAATGAACGTAAAGTGTTCAAAGAGAAAGTAAGTATCAATCCCTTTATATATAATTTTCCAATTGTTTCGGTTGAATTATGCAAAAGAAAGTTTTTGGAGCTTCTTCTCAGTATAGTTGACTTTGGTTTTTGATTACGAAACTTAGTATATGTATAATTTAGTTAGTTATAAGTTATCAGGTTTCCTTGTCCTTCTGCCTTTTTTTCGCACATGCCCGGCTCATAATCTATGCGAGAGGTGTGCAGTCCCTAGCCCTACAAAACTGTCAAAGCAGTTGGATTTAGTTATGTCGCAACGTGCAACAAAATAGAAAGAAATAGCAATAAAACCAACGAAAGAGCATCTCTTCACTCGTCCCACTCATCTTTTTTATCCAAACAGAACCTTGGACGTACATAATATATTTTCTGTAGGATTTAGTTTCATCTTCGTCATCACATCACACAAAATAATGTGCAAAGCCTTCATGTCAAGATGACAACAAATACGGGAAACAGATATGAAGACATTGTGTGTTTGGAATATGAGATTATTTACAAAGGGAAAGTAATACGCATTCAAGATACGGGTCACACGTTATTACCAAAAAAATCTTTGACATTGAGTGGGGGGAAATGCCTACACAAAATTTCCGATGCGTATCCTCATCTTTACAGGATTTTTAATGACAACCATTTTACATTGCTGTTTTTTACAAACCGAAAATCTAAAATCTTATGCATGCAGCCATGCAAAAGATCGAATCTAAAGCTTAAACGCAATGTGATGTAAGATTAGACCAAAATATTTTAATTCGGAGTCACCCAAGCATTCTTGCATTATTTAATGACAACAGACGCAAGCAGAAATTTATAATTAGGACTTGCTGCTCTACAGATTTATTTTGGGTACTTTTAAAAGGTACAACATAAAATACATAATACGTAATCTTTGTTATGTTCTCTGTTAATGAACTTTACGTACCACCCTTCTCCACATTTTATAGATACTTTATGGTGATCATTGTCATCAATCACTTAAACGGGCTAATTAATTTTCTCCGTTGTATGAAAATTCTGTTTTCATGCATTGTTTCCAAAGCCAGGTTCTAATTATGTATATCTAAATATAAACCTTATACACTGTATCCAGAACTATAAATACGTGGGGCGACATAAGAACTTCAACATCGCCCACCACAACTTTCCAGACCTATAAATCTATGCACACACCTAATTAATGACTTGAGAAATTTTCATTTACTGGTATACCATGCCATTATGGAGTTCAGTTATGAACATGAACACAATGTAAGCATTCATTCTAAATTTGACCTTCCAAAAAAATAAAATCATGTCGTGTCTGCCTACATGAATTTGCCTTGCCTCAACGATTTCCCAATACCTATATTGACCTGAACCATTTTTTTATGAAAAAGAAATAAAAAGTACTTTGTTAACTTACCGTTTCGATGAGTATTTCGGTTTCGTTTGATGAAAGAGTTACAAAAAAAGATTTTTAGTCAAGACACTCTTGTGAAAGTTTCTCTTTTAAAGACACTCGTGTAGCGATGCAATACGTCAAAATGTTCAACTTATTAATTTCATAATCAGCAAGTGTTCATCACACAGCGCTGCTGTACGTCGAATTGGTCATGTGGCTTACTTCACCCCAAAAGCCCAGAAAAAAATGTTATCACGGACGGTGAAAGTGACAAGTTTAAGGAAAACCCAAAGCAGTCAAAATGTTATTCAGCTCAAAAGTAAAAGTCAACTTGTTGCTTGCAACTTTGCAGTCGTCTCACTTTCTTTTCCTTTTTTTCTCTCTTGTGGCGATGGGAAAGCAGGAAAGAGCTCACTAAAGAAACTTGTTGAGTAAACTGACGTGAGTGTAGCAACAGTGTTAGCACGAAACGAAAAGGGGTTACCTTTTACAGCAACATGTATGAAACAGGAAAAAGATTTATTTGATGATGGTGATCTCTTGGTATGATGATGATGAGAACTCCTCAGCTCGTAGCTAAATGCTTTGGAGTTGGGTTGAGACATGGAGCTTTTATAGAATTTCTGCAACTCTTTTCCAATAGTCCTTCTTTGGGAATGTTGAATGTGTTGGACGGGTTTATTGTAAATCGTTCTCTCGCATTTTTTTTCTACCTATATAACAACAGGGCAAAATGTGTGGTTTGGTTTACCAGGCAAAATGCCAGTCCAGGAACCTTTTACATATATAAATTCTATAACATTCCCTACATTACCATATTTTTATGTGATATTAGGCGGCTTCTGTAATCATCATATCGTCACTGTCACCTTAAACAGTAGCATAATATACATACATACCACCACGGAGATATGTTGCTCTTAATGTTGCGTTATGTTAGCCCATTAATGTACGGAGCATTATCGTAAAAAAATACCTCCACAAAGTACATATAAAGTTTTACTGCAGACAAGGGAAATCCCTGATGATAATAGCTCTGTGTACTTTGTACAAAGTCTCAATCTCAATGTATAGTGTATTATATTAGTATCGCCTATGATATCATCAGAATCAGCATGTGGATGTTTGAAGTGATGAGAAAGAGATGAGAAGACTTCAATAATAAACGATAATATGAGATCGCAGTATAAATATGTCGCAAAATATTATGATATGATGATTGGATTGTGAGGGTACATTCGTTTTTTTCATAATCATCATATTCAATTTGTTATGCATTTTGGGATGGGTAGTAATAATCGTTTTGATCTTGATTTCTGTCAGGATTGTACCAATATCATTTCTTTCCCACATATTGTCCAAGATGATGAGGAGTAACATGTATATAGAATGTACGAAACTCCAACACCATAAACTTAACGTCTAATGGTACTTCGTAAATTTAAAGGCAAAGACGTGGTAATAATCATACGTTTATAATAGTAAGTCGATGAGAAGATGATAGTAATTCAAGTTAATTAAGTATAACAAGCTACTTTATGTTGATGTTTGGATGTCAATGCAAAATATTAGCAGACAGCAAATCGAAGAGCATTTTCAGGAACCTCTATTTCATGTATTATTTCATTATCATGGTGTCCATATTTCATACGAAAGTGTATAATATCCGCTTTCTAATCTTCGGAGTGGTGGATCAATTACGGTTGTTCCAAACTTAAAATAAACCATAAACATTTATATAAAATACTCTAACTAAACTAAATTTTACTTTAATTGCTAAATCGGAACTTGCAATCAATTATGTTGAACTGAAATATTCTTTTTAAATTATTTAAGAGCTTAAAATAGTAATTAATTGTAAATCAAGAAGGCCTAATAATGCTACTTCTCTAGATCGGCTTCCTTGAACCACACCTTCTTGTATACATTGATTACGATTGGATATGAAAAATAAGCATGTAACATAATTAATGAATGCCCATGCCATGCCCAGAGAATGACATGTGGAGACCCAACTAAACTCTCCAAAATGTTTTTTTACCATCTACCATGTGGAGTTAAGTCAGCAACATAACAGCATCAATTCCATTCCAACGAAATGCATATAACGTTTTAAATGTACATAAGTTGCTAGTGATTTGTTTTGATAGTATTGCTCATGTCAACCCATTATGGGGCTTGATTAGTGGTCATCACTATCACACATCACATATCACAGAGCATAGTTTAATAATATGATGTTGATGAAATTAAAAAAGGAATGTTGTTTGGCTGTAATGTAAGCATTTTTGTGATGATCGTGATTTTTTTTGTGGTTTAGTGAACTTTTCCGGGCTGAACTTTGTATATAGTAATTTGTTCTGCACTGTAATACAATATACTATGTATCTTCAACTGCCACTTGGACTTTTGTAAGCGTAACATGTTTACTGACCAGTGGTCATTTACTTTTGATAACTTCCATTTTATAATCTCACGTTTTTAATATATTTATATTTTGCGAAAAGTAAACTAAGTACGTTGAACACGGATATGTCATATCATTTTTTGTGTGTATTTGTTTGTTTGTGTGTGTAATATATTTTATATACTGTTTAGTCATCAAAAAAATTAGCGATAAGACGCTTACAATATTTGTAAAAAAAACTGCGTAGATACTCATTTGTTTAAATAACATCAATGGATAAAAAGCTGAGTAGAGACGGTTGACAGTTCCTTCCGTAAATAAATGGACAAATCCCAGAACAGCCATCATATCATCATCATAAGCACATATGTAAAATATAAGCAAGCGTAGCAAATCAGATTAAATGAATAAGTCAAATATTATAAATTTATTATAAATTGAATGAACTGCTAAAATGAATAAAGCAAGTTTGTATGAAAAAAATTATAACATGACAGGATCCAGACCACCAAAACTTCATTTTGCAACAATCCACCAATTTATTATAAAGCTTGTAAAATATAAGGCTCCCATTCTTCCTATTTTTGTAAAACTAAACGAGAAGGAAGAGTTACCCATGAAATGTGATCATGTTGTATAATTCCTTTCTTCTTGGATATCCTGATCTCTTCTAAACAAAAATGGTGGGCTTGTGTGTACATAACATGCATTGTTGACAAAGGAAGGGCTTTGTTCTTGTTCCGGCTAGATTGGTGTAGAATATCCTCATCATATAAGCCGTAATGTAAACCAGTTGTAGTAAAAATAGAGCATCTAAATAACATCACCACAATGAGTTCCACGTGTGCATCTTCAAAGAAAAAAATATATCTTGGACTAGCGCAGCTATGTTGACTTTTGGACCAGTGGTGGTACTGAACTGACCACGATGAAGTAAGTAGGTGGACGATGACGGAATGTAAAATGTAGGCCAAGTAGACTTTTTTTAGACAACTTAACTTGTTGTACTTGTAGTAATTATGGAGAGTGGTCAGTGTTTAAGTGAAGTTGTAAGAAAAGCCATGAACCTATAGAGGACATTTAGGATATTATATGAATGTTATGCATTTTGTCATTTAGCTTTTTTACGTTGCTACAATGATCGTAGGTATAATTCATAGAATTAAGATTTTCTAGAAAATTTGAAATAAAATTAAAATATGTATGTATTTCAAATTTAATGTAACGTGCTGCACAAAAATATTATTTGTCTTCCCCTGTCCTCGACCAAATTCACGTTTTTTCTTTTTTTCTTTTAGATTTGAATGCAAACATGTCGTGTGCAAAATAAACATTTCCACACTTTATTAGTGGAAGTTCAAGATCATGATCTTTTGCTAAGATATCATTTTTCATTCCGTTTCCACAATAAATATTCGCCTGTAAAAAGAGCACGTTTGATTTGATGTATGTATGTATGTGTGTATGTACTGATTATATAAAGTACAAAAATGTGACATTTGAGTATTTCTCACTGTGGCTGCGACACTACTGACACATAAAGATAATGCATAACATTATAACAAGTTTGGTTTGATGCAGACGAGCAAAAGCAAAAATACATAATTCCAATTTTTGGGAGCGGCCGATAATGTCATATCAAAGACTCCGTCTTTTTTATCATTCTCTCTCTTCCACTAACCAGAGTACTCAAACATGAATATAATTATTTATTTTGTGTAAACAAAATCTGCATAATGATACATTTAAACACATATTAGCCGGCCAAAAAAGACTATAGAAGTAGTATCTAGTTTTAGCACGCTTAAATTAGCTGGAAGTTGTCGAAAATAATTCTTTAGAAAATAGTAACTGATCTAGGAAACCCTTTGTCAAATTGCCCCAACCACTGTAATTTTCATTATCATTATCATTAGAACGTATAATCATTGTCAATTGTCGTATTTCACAACTGCGGTAGCCTTACTACTGCGGGAAAAGGTTGATTTCCAAAGGAATAATGCAAAGGTAAAACAAAAAAAATTGAAGTACTTCCTAGGTAGATTTTGTGCTATCATCAAATTCATCATATTTCATGTCAAATTAATTATAATTTTTTCCCCGATTTCGATTACTTCAATCATAGATCTGTGGACATTGAAAAAAACGATGCGACGTGGGGTACTTTATTTCTCTGTAATTGTTGATCTTTCAAAAGTGTCATTTTTTGTTATGCAATCTTGATCTTTGTTCTCTATTTTATCTACTGTGTTATATGTAATAAAATATTAAATCTTCTTTTGCACACGCACACGTGAAACTATGTATATGCAAGATTATTGTTGCAAGCGGATTAACTTCCCAGCAGCGCAGCGTTTATCCTTACTGCACAGCAAGTCCAAATTATGTGTATGTAATTTTTATGATTTGTTTGTCCATATAAGTTAGGTAGGCTACATGCAACAAGCAATATTTTATGACGTGGAATGTCCAATAAATTGAAAGGAAAATGCGTGTAAACGAAATGAAATGCGCGTTTCATTTTTTTCATAGCCCATTATCCTCATCTGCAATAATGAATATAACTGGAGTTCGCTCCCAGCTAATCCTTAACAATTTTATGGTGACATACGCAGTCATAATAAAATTAGCTTGGCTGGAGCTGGAAGGATACATGATAAATGATGGTTATCGAATATTTTCTCTCGACTGGGGTTTGGAAACACGTGTACCGAAAAGCTAGTATGTTTTGACCTTTTGGGTTAACGCTTACAGGAACTTGCGATATGTTACGGTACTGTGGCAATATGTTTAGTAATACGTAAATATTATGTACTAAGTACTATACTTTGAGTAAAGTTAACAAGCCAAGCCACCAACAAGAACGTAAAACAGGACGGGAAGCAACCGCCGAAAATATGTAGGTCAGGTCAACTGACTGATTTGCTAGATGGGATTACAATGTTTTTCCGCCTTACACACTAAATAGTCGCAGTAGCGAAAGTATATAAATGTGTGATAAAAAGTATTAAAAGTTGAGCACAGAGCTGTACTTGACACAAACACAGCCCGTCAAAAAATATTGTGTATTACACTATCCAGAGACCACATTGTATGCCTAAATATTATGAAAATGATTGAAATTGAAATCTCAAGGAAATTTTTTATCTATGTCTTTGCTTTTTTATCTTTTATCACGCTTTATCTTGATACTGGGTCTCTCTCTGTGAAAATAAAAATGAAACGCAATATTTTGACCCCGTTTTTATTCAGCCATGCTGCTGTGTTTGCATTTTTTCTTATTTTGCCTTCAATCAAAATTCTCATGGATTGATTTAAAATCTCAAAAGCCAATGTTAAAAAAGTGCAACGAGTTTTTCGTACGCAATTGACAAAGTTGTTTGTTTTGACATTAATCCTTTCACATTTTTCGGCTTAGCTCAGCTCTCAGGACGCCGCTTTATCACAACCAGCTCTACACTCCACTCCATTCCCAAGCCATCTAACAATCTCTTCCCGTTTTATCATCATCCTTCTTCAAGAAGCTTATTCCTTTGTTAACAAATCAAATGGGAATTAATTGTGTATTTGACTGCAGTCGTTGCGTTATACATACAGTAATTCAATATTTAGGGTAGCGCCATGTCTGAAGACCGAGACCGTTTTATTTTCTGGCCTTCATGGCCTTTTAAGAAACGGGATACCAAGATGATCATGATCATCTCTGAAGAATGACCAATACCCACATCATATGATGGTCAATCATCAGTCACCAGAGAGCTACATGTACGTAGATTGACTCTACAAAACAAACATTTGTACTACATATTGACACTAAATGGGCTACCCTTTATTCTAGATTCTCCGTGGTGTGCATATCTACTTATCTCGATTAAATACTTGTAAAGGTCATCCACTTTATTTCCTCTTCTTTTTATCACGCGTCATACATATACGTGGATAATTTTAACAGAGATGTTGAGTCAGAAATTACTAAAAAAAAATTAAGCAACTTGTACACCTAGAGTCACAGTGATGGATGACAGATTGCAGCATGCGTACAGCATAGTGTATACTTGATAAATACTCTTTAATTTAGCATATTTCTAATCTAGAAATCGATTAAAAAGTGACAAATTTAAAAATCAAGCCAGACGAAACCTATCATTTTTACTATTTGATATAAATGAGCTTTTTGTTAATTTTATCGAATTTTAACATGTGTCATTTAAATATTTTTAGAAGCGGAGCCAAATATCTAGTTATAACAGCACACACAGTGCAAAAACAGTTTTTATCGCACGCGATTCACATAACTTACAAATATGTTTACTCCGTCTCAAATTTTGAAGTTGACCCAGGTTCGGCTGGTCAAACTACCTGAAAATCAATTTTTTCACTCTGCCTGGTCATAAGATATATTATGTGTTATTTACAAAGTGAGAGTGAAACCCACGCACGTCGCATTCCACTCATATTTTGTAATTTATTTTTGCATGCATCCTTTTTGTCGCCTGTATTGATCGAAATGTCATCATCATCATCACCTCATCCCAGGTCAAACGATCTTGCTGATACATCCATTTAATGCACATAAAACTCTTAATTGAGTGCTGTTTTTATTACCGTTTTGTACCCTTCTCCTTACTTGGGTCACTGAAAACGGCATCAACAACGCATTTTTTTTACTAAATGCAAAATATCACGTAGCCCATGTACTATGTACACATGTTATTTAAAAAATTGGTAATAATCTCAGTTCTCATATCCGAAAAAATAAAGACTTCTCATGATGACGTGTCAAGGCAAGAAAAGAAATTTAAATAACTTAAATGAATTATTTTAGGTACGAGGATGATGATTTATCTGATAAATGTGGAATTTAAATTTGTATTAAGTTGCGAAATAAAAAGCTTCATGAGAAACGATGAGAGAATCATTATAAGTTCATGTTTTTTTTATTGCATTGCGAGATGTAAAGCACATGGTTTTGCCTCCTTTTTTTCTCACTGAGATTACCACTTTATACACGGACTGGACATTCTGGTGACAAATCTTTGGTCATCTGACAATACACTGCACATGCAAACTGTGTGATGGTTATATTTTGCAACGTTATCTGTGGGACTGTCCACTTCCTCATTCCACTAAGCTCTTTAAACATAGACAAGATGAGTATGCATTGCTTATCATCATATCATGTACATTGGTACTGGTCACTGGAATAGCCCATGAAGTGCCACTTGACTTGAAATGGAAAGCTTCTATTAAAATTAACCACAGTGCAGTGTAGTGACTGTCTGAGTTGATGGCTGATTTTTTTACTGTTGCCGACGCATACATTATTGACGTGAACGGATTAAATATTATGAAAATCACAGAATTTGATTTGATTGAATAGACATGTAATTGAAAATGTTTGTGATGAGAGAGTAGTACCTACATGTTTTTTAGACAGACGACAGACGTATGCAAATTAATACATAATTACATCGCGATCGCTGATCAGAACAAATAACATGTTTTTCATCATAATGTACATATGTACATGAACAATAAAATAGTTAAACTTGATGATGAATGTGATGAGAAACTTGCTTTACAGAAAAATCTCTTTGTTTTAAATTCGTGTAACAATTCCAGAATTGCAGAGGGATGATTGCATCAAGAGGGAATTTACGTGAAGAATTTGGCATGTGAGTTATTTCTGTGTACACCTTATCTGGATTGGATTTTTCTGTTTATGCTGACGTAATACATGTAAGTATTAATTTTTTCAGAGATCAGTTGTTTAGCACGTTGACCAGCACCAGGGCACTCTCGTGACGATCGATCAAAGATGTAAAGTTTAATTTGTCATATGGACAGAGCAAATTAAATGGAATTTAGACATTTGGATTTTATACATGACCCGGTGGTAAAACTATGGACCGGGTAACGGTTACGGTTAGGTTGCTTCACTGTTGTGTTACAGAACACTATTCTACTTGACCAACAACGCAGTAAATAGGTATATGATTTGATTAGTACTTGAAAAAAATGCAAATCATCGAATGTAAAAAAATTACATTAATAAATATAATACTAATTGGTGAGACGGGAAGCAGTATAAGAGTTGTTTTCGCAGCCAGGATTCTTCTGACGAACGTTCTGCCGAAGGTTAATAAGTCGAATATAGGGTAACTTACATAACTTAAGTGACATAACATGACGTACATTAATTATTATTGACGGTAAAGACATATCTGGCTGACAAATACGATTTATGTTTATTAAATAAGATTCATTACTCAGGATGAGGATATGAGGATACAATATTATTTATGAATTCTTGCTTGATTTCCTCCTTATTTAGAAAAGTATAAGCTTATAAACTTATTCAAACTGCAGTAAATAGTACGTATTATCTAAATACGTAACAAGTCCCGTTTCAATTGATTATTCAATTGAAGTGGAATATCCAAATATGCATAATATAATTCCCACGAAATTCATAATTGCACGCTTCAAACAAATGACAATTAGGGAACAGTTTTCATCTACTTCAATCAAAATTCGCCCACACCATTACGTTTTAATTATTGTCGTTTTACTGCGTAATAAAAATGAAGAACTTGGAACAACATCGTTGGAATTGGAAAATTGGCTTCAGACTATAATAAAACTGATAATCTATTTTGATATCTTCAGGCTTTAGTGGATGCTGCTAGTTAACATATAATTACAAAGCGCATGTATAAAAATGAGCTATTAAACATGCTGGCACTCTTGTGTCTCATAATTATCACCGATATTTTCCGGATCCGGAATAGGGCAATGACTTTCGCATACTATTTTTATTTTGTTCAAGTTTCCTCGAACCATAAAAAAATGCCACTACAAAGCCATTTTATTGGTTATTAAACCTTTAATCTTTATGAGATTTTATGTCGTTTATTTACCTTTCACTGCACCGGTTTTTCCATGTCCTCGTTTCGGGCGTTGTATAATTTTTTATTAGTCCCTCACAACATATAGCTATCGCTTTAATCTCTAGTGAAACAGAAACTAACTGACAGGAAATAGAAAGCATAGGAGAAAGTAGAGAAGGTTGTGATGTTCAATGAATGCCTGGATAGAACGGTGAATGGGGAGATCATGATAGGAAAACAAAGTAATATTTGCGTATTACTTCCTTGTCCCCGCATTACACTGTCCTGCTGTGTAATTTGATGTGACAGATCATAGAAGCGTCAAAAAGTAAGCTATGCTGTGGCGATGAAGCGGAAGTTGTTTTTGAGAAGCGGATGATGATGATTATTATACATACGTTAATTACATTTTAAATAGGTCGAGCATTGCTTTTCTACATGATTGCTGTCAGCACCTGCCAGTCTGAGCCGGAGGCACTGTCAAAACAACATCATCTTCATCCTCATTTACCAATTTACCTTTTAGCCATGCCGGCCGAGGTTCCAAATTAATTTCCCATCACCAATGACCTCTTAAATTCATTAAACTATCTATCTACATGCCATGATCAGGGAGAAATCCTTCGTAAACTCGGAAAAGTTCACCAGCTCGGCTAGGCTAGGCTACACAGCCTTTCACCTAAAAACAAACGGGTCACCTGAGGTATTTTTTTTGGAAAAAAATAAACTAGGCCTTGTTGATTGTCCGTTCTTTTTCAGTAAACTAGTTTTCCAAGTCAGCTATCAAATCGTCATTGGTGTGGCACAAAAAAAATACTAATTTGAACTTTGTACCGACAGATGCTGATCAACTGCGTAATTCTCTCCTTATTTGCACAACTATGTGTGTAATGTATTTAGACATGTAGCCGTGTACAGTTTGCATACACGTGAAATTTAAAATACATATTCCTAACATTATTTATTAACAAAGTACACTGCACGCGAATAGACTTTGTTACCGCTGACCTCGTTCAAGTAATCAAAAGTCACCTACAAAAGACCTCTGCCTTCTTGAATTTTCCTGTTTTGTACCTTATCGCTACATGGATGACTTTTGTGGATTCTTATGAAACGCTTCTTATGCCAGGGCAGGGCGGATGTTTGAATTCATTATGATATATAAATAGTATAAAAAGCACAAAGAAATCAGACAGTTGAAAGTTTTGTTTTGATCAGCGCAGTTGGCAGTGTGGTCCTATCAAATATAAGGAGTTGGATTTGGCAACATATGGCTTTCATATCTCAAAGTGATGGGATTATATTCAGTTTGGTAATCGTAATTCGTAATCCGAGCTTTTATTGTTGTTCTTGTATTACATATTTTCGGATGATGATATGCAGAATCTAAAAGAAAACTTACTTTTGTTTGAAAACAAGTTATATCGTTCCATAAATAATAGATAAGTAGGAAATGCAAAATGAAAGATGGAAGAACACTGATACTGTGAAAGATGAAAGTAGAGAAGCAAGGGTGACACTGATACTCTGTGATAACATCCCTAAAATTAAGATCTAAAGTATTTCTTAATGTTTTCTCAATAAAAAATTATTGGATAAGCCTTTATTTGCATATTTGAGTAGATAGTTAAATATATTCGTTGCATGCAGGCTTCACGTTTTCTGCTTTTTTTACTCATTTCTTAGAAAAACTCGTTTCATATTCTCACATTCACAAATGCATACAATTTTTTTTTATCTGTTATTGTCACTGTCACCTTTGAGAAATTTCTGTTCGCTTTCAGCAATACTTCCCATTTTGTAACCAAAATGACGCAGTATTTTTTGAAAGTTAAATGTCAGAACTACTGAACAAGTTACCAAAACAGTTTAGACAATAAAATGATTCATTATTGAGTAATTTTATTGTATTTTTTTCTAAAAAATCAACAAATATTTTATCTGAAGCCCTATCCATGTGTAGACCAGACCTCCTTGTGAATTGCAAAATTGAATATATTGCATGGTACCAAAACCAAATAAGTCAGTAGGTTTTTGACATACCTACTTACAGAGCAAAGATTTCATGAAACGATAACATGTAAATGTTTTAGAACTAAAATTGCAAAATCAGATGCATTTTGTAGAATCCTTTTTGTTTTCTTTCAAAATGCAGGAAAAATCAGAGAGAAAAAATATTCAAAAAGTGACATTTCATAAATTTTAATGCTGGGCGTAGGATGTTGTTTATATAGCCTTTAGTAAATGTAGGCGTCGCAAAATTATTGAGATTTGAGTGTAATCAAATATCTGTTTACCCACATTTCTAAAAATACGTATAAGCTACCTATTGACATTTTGTCACAAGTCTACATCGTGATAGATGACCATGCAGCACACATGTTCATGTTATGTACACCTTATCAACTGACTGTCGTTTTGTACCTTGTTGTGGCTGCAGCCATTTTAATTAGATATTTTACACCTTTTATGATCGAAAAAAATATGGTGGATTCGACTGAAAGTGAAAATTTCACAATAAATGACAATGCAATCACGTTTTGTAACAACTTAAAATATATTGTTTTGAAATATTTTCCAAAGTTGTTACAGCGCTTGACAAAGATATTTTTATTATAAATTATATTACCAAATGATGTGCTAATACATAATGCATTCATGCAAGTGCTACTGATTGGATTAATCTCGTGCATTTTTTAAACCTTTAACCTGACATAATACGTACGGATTTAAGGTAATAAAATCTCGTCTTTCAACCAACCAACCATCAAAGGAATAAACCTTGACATTTGGTCTTCACTGTGCAGCAGTGCATTGTCCAGCTTGGCATACCACTGGAAATATGCATAAGGTTGATAATTCAAATTCAAACGGCTTCAGGATGACGTCAGCAACAAAAACGTATAAAATGCACCTCCACAAGAAGAAGTCATGCACTAAAAGGTCAGCTTTATGATAAAGGTTTTTTAAACACAATACCTATTAGTTAAATTCATGTCTAAAAAACGTGGTTAAAATAGAAAAGTTTAATATTACTCGACTTTGTACTTTTTAGAAAACTGGAATGGAATGCATTTGAGTGACTTTGATTGTTTATTCAAAACTTGCATTGAAATGAAATACACAACTTAACTTGCTTGCTAACTGACTGGTTTAGCAGCTTTTCTTTCTTGAACTCTCATCATCTTCCTGCATCGATCATGTTCGGTGATAACAGGATTATCTTTTGTTATGAAACTATGGACTAACATGCCAATAACAAGCAGAGGACAAAGAAATCATTTGATCGGCTAGAAACAAAAAAAAATGTGGATCTTGACATGTGAAGAGGGGAAGTTTGGACATTCATTTTTAAGTGGAAATCTAGTTACCAACGAGGAAACAACGCTTATATCTTTGTCAGGTCAATGTAAAAGCGTGGGGTTGTTTGTGCAACGATTTAATGGCATAAGAATGTTTGACATTTAGCCAACCGCGACAGATTTATTTGTCCGTCCGACCGACCACATAAAAAAAACTCTGAAAAACCTTGCTTTGGGTATTCCATTTCCACCCAATGGGATAATTTAATATGTATTTCTTTAGCAATATACAATATAAGGCACATTTGCATGCATAATTGTAGCGAGGAACCAATACATAAATTAAGATAAGAATTATAATTTGATAACATTAAAAATTCCACCTTTGCCCCACCTGAAGTTTTATTTAAAACTCTGAAATTCCTTCTTTACTTATTTGACTACATGCAACAGTCACGTAGTCACGTTGTTGAACATCCAACATGCAAATTAATTGTGGATGACATGTTAACGTCATCTGGAGGCAAGTTTCATTTTGTAATTTCAATAACGATTTCGTCTTCTTATGTCACAAGTCACCACGATGATGACGATGAAACGACAAGAATAAGATACCATAATGACATGTTAGTGAAAACTCTTAAATACGATTTTTTTAAACCATTCATACGTAATACCCTTTCAACATTTTTTGAACCCTGATTCCTGATGTATCCATGTTTTATATAAAAACATATATATGACAATCGTGATAGTATTTGTATGTAAGTAAGTATAAAACTGTACTATTTTCAACGAGTTTTCTGGCCTTAATTTTTTTTATCACACAATACAGCTAAATCAGTTTAAATAATAATTAAGAGGGCCAAAGGAAAAGTACAATTCCAAATTTTTGAAGTGGTCTGATCGGAATTAATTTAAAAAGCCATATGGTAAAAAAGCTCCACAAATATGAAATGATATTTTATTTTTAGCTCTTACGCATTTTTTTAGATGTCAAGATCATTGAAAACAAATTCGGCAATAAAGATTGGCTAGAGCAAGTTGACCATATACCAGATCAATATCAAAAATTTATATCGTATCGTATTGCAAAATGATCAATTATCAAGCTGTTATGTAAACAAAGTTGTTGGGTAGTACCTACCTGTACATTTGAACCATAATACACTTTTTGTGTGTACATGCGTCATTTTAAATCAGGGTGGTTGTTTTCTTCCGTATGCGATGTTTTAATGTGGGAAAATTATGATTATCTTAATTGACATGCAAAACTGACCTGGTCCAAAACTACTGACAAAAACATACCTTTTATTTAGTCGGTTTCATATGACTTATGAGAACTAGATATGAACTAGATTGAGCCACATTGTTAATTTCATGATCTTGACGGTAAAAACATTATCGATATGAGTTCGTTAACTGGAGAGCATGTCCAGCGATGATGATAAAAGATAAGCAAAGGTACTTACTCAAAATTACAACACAAAACTATGTAAAAGACGTCAATAATCTTGTTGACAGTTAATTTACAATAAAAATGCTAAATCGAGGAATGAGTAAGACAAGGCATTCACAGTAAGACTTCCCAAAAACCACACTACTTACTTCTTTAGGCTTTCACGTGAACATATCATGATTTGTTCAATTAAACCGCAAGAAGAATCTAGGTATATACCTACATTACACGTCCTTCATATCAGTTCCAATCGAAATTACGTTTGTTTTTCTGCTTATTGTTTATAAAACTTTGACCTTTATTTAGAGGCATAGAAGCCAAACCGCTTTAAATTTCTTTGTGTTATTTTTTAAATTGCCAATACATAAAACCGTTGGACTGTATTGTATGAATACATTACACTCTGTAAGTGTATTAACATAATGTCATTGTACTGTACCCTTTTGTCGTAAAAATCAAAATTCCCATTTTACTGACGTGTTAGAAACTCTTTGAATGAATATTTTTCCAACTTATCGTTCATCATTTTTTTTGGAAGTCAATGCTTTCACTTAAGTATTAAATAATTTTTGACGGCATAGAAAATCCAAACCAAAATAAACCAACGACTTCACGACCACGACTACTTACCAGGTAGATTTAGCACTGCATACAGTGTAGTTCGAGGAAATCTGTAAATCAGCTCGAAGTTTTAAGTCCATAGGGAAGCGTGTAGAACAGCATATTATCTGCAAATATATACATAAATACGTATCATTCAAAGGATTACTCCCAAAAAGATTTTCGTTGGAATTCTAAAAATGGATGATTAAAGTAATTAATTTTATTAATAACCTTCCCTTCCTTATTATGAATTACACGTTGCGTTAAATCCCTGTTTACTAGGAATTACCATTAGACAAAGTTGGTAGAATTTTTTGGATTAATTTTTTAACATGGGGGTATACACGCATTTCTGCTCTTCCTATGTTATTGGAAAATGTAACTCTATTGAATTACCACTAGGAAATTACATTTAACATTCAACATTGTGCTGCCTTCGAGCACTTTTGCAAAAAAAAATGTCGGGGGTTGTAGACGGAATCAGAATTGTATGCTGCATGCAAGTATATTTGCCATTTGGTGTAATAAATTGCAGCAATAACAACATCCTGTGAATGAGGATTAGTGAGTGCTTTTAGTTCTTAAGAGTTAATTGAGAGAATTTTTCTTATTTATGATAATGGTTTTTTTGAAGGACAGAACTAGGACGGAAATATAACATATCAGATTATCAATGATAATTATCTTT
>JAQFZG010000217.1:0-41847 GCA_034695465.1 Entomobrya nicoleti | reverse complement strand
TAATAATATGACGATATGCATGCGTTGAAAGGTTTTTCCTTGTGTCAATAAAACAATTCAGCTTGCGTACTGACCCATGATGACGGAAATAAACTTAACCACTTGCGAGACTCTCATTATTAATTGCACAATTCCATAATCCGTGAAAATTGCGTTGTTTTTTAATAATAATAAATTAGTAATATTATAAAACCAGAACCAATATGACATTTGAAAGCAAGCATAAACATTGATGCATATTTTCAACCAATTAATAATTTTTTACTGATAAATTTATATCATGTATCAGTCTTTTAAAGAGCTTGGAAAGCGATTAAATTGTGAGTTTACATAAATTTATTGCACATATCAATGTGCTACTATTTGGAAAATAGTTAATTTATCACTGCGGTACATTGCCCCATAAGCTTCGGGCTACTATTAAGTAAATAAAAGTAGGTCAAGATTCAAGACAGTAAATCTGATTGCAAATTACTAAGATCTAGAAATGAAATAAAATCATAATGGACCATCTAAACTTCATTCTCGTCGTCTGCGCAATGTAAATCATAAAAATTAACTAAATATTTTTGGCGATTTAATTTTTGGCATCTCATTGTTGATCTTCGATGATTCACAATCACGCAACGGCGCAAATCATTGCGCAAATGTGCTACCAGGGTTCATTAAAAGTCAGGCCGGATTGATTAAGTACTTTTAGGCAGCGTATTTTGTACACGATTATTGCACGAGACACACTGACACGGATGTGTAAAATACGATAATTTATTTTTACTTCCAAAATTATGGACTGTACTAGAACCTCCATGACTTGTACTTGTGAAATATTGCGTTTGCACATGCATGTGAATATGAAGATATATTTTCAAATCTAAAAGTAGGTTTATTATTATTATTAGAGACATAACTTGATGATAATTTTATTCTGGACACACCCTTCAATTTACCAATTTCACACATAACATAAACTTTAAGCATTGCAGGTACTAAAAGTGTATAGTCACCTAAATATTTAATAATTATTTGTGCTACTTTTCACACTAAGTTGAACTGCTGCAAGTTGAGCGTACATATGCAACTCTGCGATTGCGGAACATTTTATGACAATATTTTATGAAGTATAATCTAAATTATTTTTCGAATGTTTTTTTTTTCAGAAGAAGACTGGAACCCAAGTCATTTGGTGGTGACCGAGAATTCTCAGTTCTTGGTTCGGCCAGTCTGGTCACACTCTGCTGACTCAACTCTTCATCATAGGGCTCCGCCACAGTCACAGCAGCAGCATCAATCACCTGCACGTCGTGGATCAGCATCTGCATCGCCAGTTCCTCCACCATTACCCAAGCGCCCAGAGCTACGTCAGAGGTCACCGGATTTGTCCAATCCACCCCCGCCAGCTCCCGTCTTTTCACGAGAAAGATTCGAAGGCGTGCGTCAAAAATGGGAGAAGCTTGATCACCAGTATGTGAGGCAGCGGTCACATGACAGCTTGGACGAAGGTTATCGTTCAAGGGAAGCTGCCGAAGCTGACTATAGGTAACTTGTATATTCATCATGAAAAGAATTCATTTTTATTACTGAATTGGTTTAATTGATAAATATTCGTGTTACAGACGACAACTTTCGCGAGAAAGCTTGCTTAGATCATTGAGTAGATCAAAGACAGGCTCTAGAGATAGCTTGGACCGCTGGGTTGAAAATGGAATGCGATCTAGAGGAATGTGGCGTCCAATGGATGATGAACATACATCAATGCCACATCACAAGTCAATGGTGGTTGGTACATCACTTGGCTTGAGTCCCAACCGTGGAGGTATGGATAGGGAGCCAATCCGTGGCGATAGGATTGGATATCCATCTCCTCACATGGGAGCGTCTGGAAGTCCTCGTCGTCTTGGACATCCAGTAATGCCCATGCCCCTTGATTGTAGTAGAATACCGGGGAAAAGTTCTAACGGATGCAATATACCCAATTGCAGTAGTGGCTCAAGAAGTGATCTACGACGACCCAAAGAAATAATCTCATATCGTGAGCTTGATGAGCAAGAACGTTTTCCTGGGTTGGATAAAGACACTGCCAGAGCCACATTACACAACAGTAGTCTGAATTTAAGTCAGCATATTTATTCTGAACCATCTTTTGATACATCTCCTTCGTCATCTGCTCCACATGCAAAGAATGGACAGTCATCGAAGGGGAAAAGGTTTTCCTTTACGTTTTGGAAATGATATTCGGATGATCACTTAGAGTTAACTTTAGACGATGCTGTAGATGACATTTGGCTATTATAATGTGCTGTTATTTTGTTTCAAGAGAAAATCATTTGAAAGCATTTCTGCAGCTTATAATATTTTTATATTTTGATTTAAAGGTAAACTTTTCCCTCGTTGTTTGTAATAATTTAGCTTGCCGGTAATAAATCGACTTATATTCGTCTTTTAAGTTTTGTACTTGATTCAGTTTGTTAGAAATAATATTGTTTGCTGTTTAGATGTTATATATGTTTATAATAGTCAATTAGTATAAGACTGTGTATTCCAGCTTATGTCGAGTATTGATACATACATAAATGCTGAATGGAGTAGCCACGATAACACTAAACATAGTAATAAATTTTTATTATAATAAGTATTTTTAACGCTGGGCAAAATTTATTTGCAATAAAAATAAATGGTACATTTGGTATGAATTATGTAGCTTTTTAAGATTTAAAATGTACATGTAACAATTATTGCAATTGAAAATCTAGCTTTACATATTTGCAGTTAATCGATTGGTACACACTCAAAAAGATTGTTGTCAAACGTTTGTCGATTGGAGGAGTTATCAAATTATTTCTCCAAAATTCTTTGGAATAATTATTGGTGCTTACAAGAAATTTCGGTACCCTAAATTAGTCAAATTTGTTGTAATAAGTAAATAACAATTGTGAATATATACATACTAACAGCTTACAAACATTTTTTGTTTTACTTTTTTATTTACAGCTTACAATCGAACGATAATATATTTATAAGAAATACTCTATAAGAAATAATCTCTTTTTTGTGTACTTAAAAAATCTACTGGTTAAAATAGGCTTATCTTTAAAACTTTACTACTGTGTAGTCTTGAGACTAAATGCATGTCGATAAAATGGATACTTACACTGTTTTATCTAACATAAGATAAGTATACACTATGACAATGATAAATTTTATGATTTTTTTAGCATGCACATGCGTTGATAAGCGACTCATTGTAATCAATAGTTTTACAATACAAATTTGCTTCCCTAACTTGTATAGCTAGTAAATTTCTGAAAATAATTCAACACTTTTACTAATTACTAATTATACATTCCATTATAGTACGTGGTAAATGTTTAGAGAAGAGTATTGTTTTGTAGGAATAAATAAATAATATATATATATGTGTATAACGTTAAATGCAACGGAATGGTTAAATAACTTTATATTTTTTTCTCTTTTCTTTTAGATACTTGTGTAGAATCGTCTTTTAATTCTTACGAATATTAATGTAATCTATACTTTTTGTATATAAGATTAAAATGTCACTTTTAGCGTTTAACCTGTAATACATATTATACATACGCATAATCGTCATTATTTAAGTAGAGTAGTGAAAGAATAAAAATGACTATAATAATGATAGTTCATCATGTAGTCCATTGCAACGCAATGTTTCTTCTGTAGAAAATGTTATAGTGCTGGATGGATGTCCATATTATGTATGTTGATTAGAATGATGATGATTGCGCTAATAAAATCAATTTTTGCTAATACTGAATAACAATTTGTAATATGAATATATGGGGTAACTAAGTACATACATCAGCTTGTTTTGCCATGCCACTGTCACTGGAGAACCGAAAGACGGTAACATTAAAGTGTCATTGACGTTTATACATATGCCATTCTTTAAGAATTGCTCTCATGAAAAGGTGAACAACATGGTGTTAAATTACAAGAAGAAGTTTAGTCTTCTGCATGAAATACGATTTCCAAAAATAAGAGGAGAATATCAGTAAGTTGAGAGATTCGGCAAATAATTTCGTTTTAAAATCTAGATTTTTTAATGGGATTCAAGCAATAGTTCAAGCAACGAAAACATGATTACGAAAAGAATCAAATAAAAAAATTTAATCTACTCAATGCTTTATCCTGTCATAAAGTCATAACATGACATTCAATTCTTGAATCATGAAGGTTTTTTTAAAGATTATACTTTTGAGACTTGGAAGTACACGTGTGATGAATGTCTATTCTTAAACTGTTCATGTATGTATATCCCGTATTAGACGTTCATTTTGAGTCATTATTGAGCCGTTCTTCTGTAGTGTAATTACACCAGGCTAGACAAATTAAGATCACTAAAAGTTTATTACTTCGTCCAGCAGATTTAAGATAAAATATAAACACTTCAACTACATCACGTACCCTTTTTGCATTGCCACTTGCCTCTATTAGGTTGCATTTATTTGAATCTTGAATGCATGTGAATTACATACAGCTTCTTTCTTACGTTTAAAAAACCATGTCCAATACCCCTTTTATAGTTGACAAAATTACCTACTGGTATTAGTATTATAATATCTTCATAATAAACATTTAAACCAACTGCTCTTGAAACTATTATTTTGCGTTTACTCTGCATGTGTTATAAAATTTAAATTATCGGTTTCTTTCCATGTATAAATTTAAAATGAAATGCAACTAATATGTCTCTCTGCGAAGATAGTTGTGTATAAATTCATTCATTTAGAGTATGTTAGTATTTTATTTAGTTCTTGTTAAGTTAGCATTTAATTTATGGAGAACATGGAGATATGCGGAGTGATGAGCCGTTTAATATTGCATCTGTTCCCGTTATTGCAGTAGTGATCACCACTCACCACAACTTTGGTTTTCATGCGTTGCGCAAACTGGAAATCGCAATTGCAAAGTTTTCCCAACCATATAATATGTGTACATGAGTACGTAAGATAAGTCTTTAGAGTGCTAAGTTGCTGCTGACATTTATGGACATTTTTTAGCAAATGCATGAGGTACGAAGACAAACTATGCATCATGAGTACCATGACTGTGTACCTTGTACAAATCTGAAGATAATTTTGGAGAAGGGAGTTGACATTGATTTCTGTCCACTTTAAACTTCTGTACACATATGTCAAATGAATGAAACCCGACTTCAGTTTGCAGGTTATGACAAAGACGTGTAAAGCTTATACATATTGGAGCTATTGTATAGTTCCAAGAAAGCAGAACAATAACCCTATTCGATGATAATTAAACTTGCATAAACAGCTTTTACACGTACAAAAATTTACACGGTGCTATATATCTGTCTCTAGTAAACTGTACATTTTGATGGGGGTAAATTTTGTGATCGGCCGTTTGATGGAATTGAAATACATGTAGGCAATTTGTGATTTACATGTAATGATGAATGATAACATGATAAATATGAACCACTGTGCTTCAACACATCATACAATACTACTGCTTACATTATCACAAGGGAATCCTTGCCACCACAATTAGTTCATGAGGTTTACCGGTGTCATTTGTCATCGGGTAGTAGCTTTAAATTTGATGCATATGACATGGCTGTGTAGTCAACTGTCTTTTCTATCAAATCTTCTGTGTATATTTCCACCGGAACAAACTTGCCAACTATGAGACCCAAGACAAGTAATAATAATAGCATTACAACAAAATGTACCAAATTAGGAATCAAAGTCTTGTCTAAGTTAGTAAAGAGATTCCAAGAGTGTGAGCGTCACTTTCTTCTCTCTTACAGATACAGTTTTATCTTACAAGAACCTTCCATTCTGTGACAAACAACTTTAAGAATAAATCTATCATGTTTGATGTGAAAGGTAACTAATTTTTTTATAATAACATAAATTGAAGGAGAAAATTTCTAATGAAATCTCGTGAAAATGCGAAAAAGTTTTGCAGAATAAATTGATTAGTGCAATTTAGTTTGACTAGTCTGTTTGATAACTATTGCTATTGCTGTTAATCTAATAGTGATAGTACTAGCTGAACCTTTAGCTATCGCTGGGCCTTCACCTAAAGTTGGAATCTCACCTGTGGCTACACTTTCACCTGAAGGTGGTCCTTCACCAAAAGCTGGTCCTTCGCCAAAAGCTGGTCCTTCACCAAAACCGGGTCCTTCACCTGAACCTGGGTCTGAGAGTGGGTCTGAGTTACGCCGAAATCCATCGAATAGAACTCTTTACCTGGATTTCGACACCATCGCTGTTTTGAATGTCTGGACAAGACACCAAAAACTGGGATTGGAACATATTTTCTTTACTGCATTTCTACTTTTTACAATGCACATCCTAGAAATGGCAACGTTTTTCATGGTTCTTGTTGGACTGGGGTATCTTGGGAAAAGCAAAACACTAGAAATAATCTGCACAGTATCGTTCTGGCTGCTTACAAATCTAGTAGCCATTTTGGTGAAAATCGCATTGTAAGGTTTATTTTATTTTATTTTATTACGTGCATGCTTAAGCTATAGTGGGTGAAAGCAGTATTCAATTATTTTTTCTAGTCAAAGAAATTTTAACATGCCGCAAGCTTTCTGCTCTTACGAAGTTGGGGGTTTTTGGAATGCGTTTTTGATACTTATTAACCCATTTACGCATTTACGAGCAATCGCTCATAGATACAGAAAATTAACAGTACTGGAAAAGGAATTCATTCACGGGGAAACAGTGACATGGTAAGTAATTATGCTTAACAATTAGGCAAAACAATAATACTAACTTCGTGTCAACAGTGTCTTTGGCACACTTCAAATGACCGGAATTTCCAAAACAAATATTTATATTAAATCACATTCACTTGCAGTGATCAGTTTGAACACATCCTTGAAGTAAACCGTGATGAACTCATAGACGCTCGGGATAATTTGCATGATGCTTTTATCAAAAGACTTCCCATGGCTGTTGTTCAGTTTTACTTTTTCTACCAATCGTATAACTCATCGGAAGATTGTAATGTAACTAACGGTAATAATGGATATGAATATATTTTTTAATAATACAATTGTTTCTCACTGCTAACTACAAACTACATACAAAATTTACTTACACATAATTTTTTTTTTATTCTTTTATCCACAGGAATACGGTTTCTAAATGTGATTCTCAATGTCATGTTTACCATACCAACTTCCCTCTTGTTTGAATGGAAGCAGAAGCTTTTCATAGACTCCTTACATGTCCACGGTTATTTGGTTACTTGCGGCCGCTACCCAATTCCCCAATGGATTGAAGATCATGTGTGTAACTTTCTCAGGATTATTTGTCTCATAACATATATTCGTAAGTCACTATCCAAAATTCAAATCATCATACATATCAATATTCACAGCTTATTTCGAATTTTAACATGTGTATTATTAATTTTGATTTTTAGTGTCCCGATTCTTTCTTGTTGGTTTTACAAGTGGAATGAGTCTTGGCGCTGGTATATTATCATTGCTCATTTTACTTTTCTCCAACTGGATCATCACAGCCGTGTTTCCATCCATACTGGGAAACATAGAAAATCTTCCTGTGGGAGTGAATATCCCCGTCTCTTATGCATTAAATCGTTGGATTAACGCATTTTCATGGAGCTTAACATTGTTCAATGACCTTTCACGAGATCCCTTCAAACTTGGTTCGAGAAAGGGAAGATTTCCTTGGGTTATTACGCAAGTGTTCAACTTTCTTGTAGCATATTTAACCGTGTATTTTTTTATTGATGTATCAAGTAAGCCAGTGTTTTCTCCATCAAATGATTATCTCCATTCGTTAAATGGAACATTTAACTTGACTGTATGCACTGATGCAAAATATTGGCCAAATTTTGTTCAGCATGTTAGTTCTATGATGTATTCAGTAGTGATATGTTTGTCTGTTGTGTGCCACCGAACTAGTTTCGGGTTACACTCATTGTTTCATATCCATTGGACTCTTTTCTTTGTTCATCTTATCTTTACAATTGTCTACAACCTTTATTGCAGTAGGGTGTTTGGTAAGAATGGTAAAAAGGAGTATTTTCCTCCTATGATAACCTTTAGAATTTTCAAATTTATTTTTAGGGATGTTTTTAACACTGCCAGTCGTAGCAAGAAAATTCATTTGGCTGCAAAGTTTATGTTTCTGATAGCACTGGACTTAAAACACTTTACAAAATTGTATGCTGCTCATTGTCGTAATGATGCTCATCTAGTTAACTCCAACAAATGGTGGGAAGAACAGATAATGGAGATGATAGAAAGAAATGATCCCCTTCAAAGTAGGTACCGAGATCCGGATAATACACCGAATCTCAGTAATTTACCGATAGAAATGGAAATTCAAAAAGCGTACAGAAATATCCAACATTTGCCATATAGTTTTCGGTTATATTTGCTCTGTGGTCATAGATTTGACGATTCGTTAATGACGGAAATGACTTCGGCCAGACTGGAAGCCACAATTGACATGCTTCAGTTATCTCGGGAACAAGTTCTTCAGGCCGTGGATGAGAGCATTATGTATTTAAGCAGTGAAGACCTAGCTTAAATGTTACTATCCATACATGTTAAAGTTGCCATAAAAAATAACCAATTAATTCGACTTTATATAATATAAAACGTTATTGCTGTTTTTGACGGCATTACCAAAGGCTACAATTTTGCAGCAGCGACACCAAAGCATTTAGTGTAGTCATAATTGCCACATCTATGTGCAGATACACATAATTATGTATACTCATAGGTCATTTTCATTTACACATTAGTAGAACGGATTATTAAAGTTGTTTTATGTGAAGACTTTAAGCCAAGTTAAAGTTTTAATTACACTGCTCAATCTATACAAATATACGGTTAACTTTGTTGTGTCGTATAGCACTGAAAATAATTATAACAGCACAATTCACTCGATCTCCTTACAAGTTATGCTGTTAGTCGGCATCTAAAAGAAAACTACAGGCTGTATATAACTACAAACCAAAGTAATTTTTTCGGATCTTAAGATTTCAAACCAGATTTTTTTGTAAGGGTAACGAAGTAATCAGGAAGTAACGAACTGTTTAGTTTATCACACCTATAATTAAAAATCTAGACTTAAGAAAAAACTGGCTACATCATATATAAGAAGCTCAAATTTAACACGTAAAAATGTTGAACATGTATACCGTGAAGTTGTAGGCCCTGTGTTTATAATTTAATGCTCATGAAAGGCAATGTAACATTTATGTACACGTATAGTTGTTAATAATTTCTTTGGAGTGACACCTTTAATATGAGCTATAATGAGCACTTGCTGTAATTTTATGATGTAAATTAAGCAGGAAAATTTGTAAGGGTGTAGTAGCGTTGAGTAAAAGCACAGCTTAGTTGAGTTTCTACAATTTTTATTTTCTCTCTAAAACAGTTAAAAAAGAAAGAACTCTGATCTTTCTAACAGAGCATTTTCTTTTTACTTTGCCGCTACATTTTGTTTGAACGTTGTTATCCTAATCAGTTGTATTTTTCAACGAATGTTCTTTTATGTCATAATTTTAAAAACAATAATAATACTTGCTATCGAAAATTTTATGTACAAAACTGAAAATTTATATGAGGGAAAACTCAATATTTAACTGTAAAATAATAATTACCATTGATAATTGTTTTTTTAAATGTCATACTTTCCAAATATGTGTTGTAGCAGCGTTCAAAGTTCAAATTTGATGACATGTCCGTAAAAGTGGAAAGAGTTTTGAGTATCCAACTTATTAGTTCATAAATCAACTCTTGATGCTACTATACAGTGATGTTGGACGTGTAAACATTTTTTTTACAAGTGGTACAGGTGTTCATTAAAGTGAAGGCTGAATGATTTTTGTTGTTAAAGTTATAATTAAATGATAAGAAATAAATCCCATTTGATTTTGGTTAGTTTTCAAGATTTCACCAATTTGTACTATAATTATAATACATACATTATGCATATATTACATGTTGTATAAGATCAAATATTATCACGAAAATAAAAAAAAAGTTGTAAAATGAACAATATGAACATTTTGATGACAACGAAAAGCATAAAGTTCACAACCTTGCGTTGGCGTGCTTTCAAAAACGATCAATTTATATCATTAAATTATACGCATGATAAGGCTCAAAAAGAGAATGCAGCAAGTGACAGTCCGAGTCAATAATTCATACATTCATGAACTTCATAAGCATAATATGCATACACTTGCAATACGCACAAAAATAATATTCCTACAATGATCAAATTAATTCTTTGTTTTTTTTTCTTTAATAACGAAGGATTGAATGATGGAATATTCTTTTGTACCAGTTATTCAACTCATCTCTCACTCACTCCCTCATAGTCACCCTGTCAGTGTTACTCGCTGTTGAACCTTTGAGTCATTTTTTTGGTATAAAATATAAGTTTTTCGAAAAATGTTATTATTACAAAAATTACAAATTATTATTTTACAGGGATTTGTTTCGCTTGTTCGTGTCCGTGAATGTGTTTTCTAATAAGATGGGAGTGGATAACGTGAATGCACCAAAAGGTTACATTTTGCTACACGTCATGAATACTTAAATTTTTGTATTGGAGTTAGCAGCAGCGGTCAAACCGGGAGAGAGAGACATATATACATTCTCATTTTTTTTCTTTACAATTTTTGGATACAATAATCAATGAGACACAGAAACATAATGTTTATGCTATTAATTTTTAAAACGTCAATTTACACGCACAAACAAACGCATATCTCATGTATTTTTTTGGTCAAACAACTAACTTGTTTAGCATCATTTCGTAATGTGTTATTGCCTTTTAATTTACTGACAATATTATAGAAAAAAAAGTTTCATCTTCGTGGCCTTCGAAATATTAGAAAAGTATAAAGATATTTTGTTAAAGTTTTTGTCTATAGCCTACCTACATATCGTTGTGCTGACAAAGAGTAGGTACCTCATCATCTCCCCTTTTTGCTCTTTTTTATGTTTTGCGTGTCGTGTAACTAATACTACGTATCAACAATTTTCTTGGCATTGTAAATTATCCATTATTGAGATAACTTTGCGACATCCTCGACAAAGTAGTGAAGGAAAATGCATGTATAAAGTATGTATGTCTTTGATTTTAAAAGAAAAAAAACCGGTATAGTACTTTTTTGTACATTTGACCGTTGATTTTTTGTAAGTAAGTCAAAATTATACATACATACGTTAAAGATTTATTGTGAAGCGTTCCCATTTTGATTAATAGTCAGAGAGCTCATTGGAACTTTTTATTTTTTTATTAAACATAATTTCTGTTACGAAGTAAAGACGCCGCCGCGGAGGGTCAACCAGAAAATAAGCTGCATTAGTTTCCTGAAATTTGCAATAAATGCAATCAATTTGAAATATTTTTTTTGGTTATAGATTATCAGCGGAAATTTGAGATGATTATAACAAATACTCAAATACTTAAATATGCTCGTCTAATTGTATTACTATACTCAAGGTAGTGAACTTGGGATTCATTTTGCTATCAATTACGCCATAAAAAATTGGAGAGATGTGTGTAAATTAAACGAGGAAAAATTTATGAATTATTTGATATATTATTTTGCACTTACAATTAGACAATTTTATTAAGTTTTGCTTATAATTGTATTCAACCTTATGTACCCTCATTATTTCTAGTTGTATAATTGACCAGAAATCTAGTGATAATTGTACAAAAAACGTATTGTCAATTTAAACATATTATTCTCAAACTGTAATTTATTTGATATGTGGTACAATAAAAACAAGCTAGTTCCCGATGCCTCATTTCCTTTTTACTGCCTATTTTTTTCTAATTAATTGTATGGTCATTGTACTGTACTATATAAAAAGTGATATTTTGAGGCATAATTTTCTTTACAATAGTACAGTGCATAAAATTTATGGTCGCAAATTACTATGACATACAGAATAGTACAGAATAGTAAACCAGGGATATTTGTCGTTAAATTAGCAGGTTTATACAGAAGATTGCAACGCGAATTCAATAATGAAACCGCACATGCGTGTTTTATACACTGATTGATGCTCTACTCTAAATGACCACCATCAAACATTGCATTTTACATACTTACACCTCACAAACACACCATCAATTGTGGTAAAGGTAATCTTACTATTATTACTACCAACAGACAGGGCTTGTAACATAAAGCACATTTTTAATGGTATCGCTACTTGAAGGGCTGAAGGATGGTTTTTTTCTTTTGTGGTATGACTATGTTTGTAAGTGATAAAAACAGTGTTCAGTGTAAGCATTTGGGAGAAAAGATTCAAAGGCAAAATTTTCTTTCCTTTTCGTTACACGCTCACGTCTTTTCTGGCGTTTGCAGTTAACCAGTGTTCGTCAATACACTAATTTGTAAGCTCTGACTCACTGACAGACTTGAAACTCTTTAAACGCTGCATTGCTGGCGTTCAGTGTAGTCACTTGCTTTTTGGATGCAGCAGCAAGACAGTTTTATCTCAAGAAAATGTAATGATGTGGGATGACCACTCCTTACATACAGGTAACATCTGGGTCAACAGGTCAATTTTTTCATCTGTATGATTATCCTGGCAGAGTGGCAAAAACCAAACAAACATCATCTTCTCAACTGATTTAAGCTTTGCTTTTAACCAGCTACCAGAGCAGAGAAGAAGTGATGCCACTTCGCGTATTAACAATTGTACATTTTTACACACACAGTTGAGATCACGAAATTATGTATGCATCCTTTTAGCTAGTTTCCTTAGTTATTTCACGAGCAGATATGATCATTAAGAAAAAATATGTAGTTTATACCACAATACAAATTTAAAGCACACATTATCAGTTGTAAGCACTGAAGAAGAATTAGGAAAATAATATAAAAAAGGAATCGCATTTCTGTGCACACACATACAACTGCATTGTGCACTGCAGAGCAGTGGTTACTTTGGCTAACCAAAAACCAAAAATATCATTGGTCATTGTTTCGTAGGGCTTACGTCTTGTGTAGCTGCTTGAAAGCAAAAGCCAATAAAACAATATTTCATCCGCAAGTTTAAAAAACAGTAGAGACTCAACAAATGTATGTTATTATATTCAAGACCATTATTTACCAGTTTTTGTACCCATTTCTCACCTAATAAGCAAAAATTTATTCTCTTTCAAAAGCTTTGAGTCACCGGAAGTAAAAAAAAGTGGATCACTTTAGCTGCATTTTGCATCTTCTGCTTTAGAATTTTTTTATTCTACTTCGATTAGAAGACGTTCTAATTATTTTCATTTGATCTGGTATCCTTTGTATAAATTCAAACGTTGAATTAATTAAGCTGATTGCTCCTCAAAAAAATATACAACAGTTTCTGGATACGCACGCTATTCCGTTAGCACCATCATCTTTGGTGTTTCCTGAAAAAATTACGTTTTACTTCCTTGGCAAACTTATTCAACTGAAGAAATGCAGCAAGTGATGCATTATCTAAAAACGAATGATGATAATATGATTGTTATGATCATCAACATCAACAACATAGCATCCTTTAGCAGTTCCTCAAACACATTAGATGCTGATGGCACGCATACCTGTAATCATCATTTTATAATCATAATTTTACTGCAGCGGCAGTAGCCATAAATACATATATTACGCATTAGTGCATGCTTGTAATTAGCTGATCATATGAATAGTACAACGTAACATAAAAACGCAGCAGATGAATAAAAAAATATTGAAAAGGGTAGTTTCCTCTGAGCACCAATCTTTTCGAAGATGCTTCACTTTGAGAGGAATGCTTACTTCCTGAAAATGTGAGTACTGTTTCCCCTCTGCCACTACTACCTAATAGTTCGCTGACCTTTTGAACAAGAAGACTGCGCATTGAGTTGTGATAGTTGGATTTGAATGAATGGGCGAGTGTAGTGTAAATTGTTTTTCGCATAGATGATAGAATAATATGGATAAATAATGCGAAGACAGTCACTCACACTTTTCTTTTTACATCATCATAAACGTAAGTCATACTAGACAAGTAAACGGTAAACCTAGAAAAACAAAGTGCCAGTTTGCAAATAAAAGGGAAAATATCACCCGGTAACGAATTAAGAAGTTTTCAATGTTGCATTTGAAGATGGAATATAATTTGTACATGTTTCTCCATAAGAAGTACTTGTTAACCAAATTTGAGTAACCTAAAATCAATAGAATATTGCTATGGATAATATCACTGTAATGTGCGTACGTATTTTCATAAAATCAAATGATATTTGAATCAAAGGCAGACGGACAGACTTACTTGCGATTACACATTGTGTTTTTAGTAAGTACCATTGAGCTGGTGCTAGATAAAAATATTATGTTCACATTATGGCACATGCATATATACGTATCTATACATGTGTTTGTACCTGAAAAACGGATATGCGATTAGGAAATGGCGAGGGAGTCGAAGTGTAGACACGAATTTATAGTTATTTTTAATAACTTCAATGACTTTATTAATCTAAGGCTAGAAGCTATGCAGTTCAGAGTAAACTACATTTTCTAATGTGAGAAATTATCGCTGACTGATGGCTTTAGAATGCTATCATATGTCGTTAAATTTAATGATTTTTGACAAAATAAGTTTCCAGTACACTTTTTAGCATCGTATTTGCTTGCTTTGCTGATGGTTTTAAAGGTGAAATATTACTATTTCATAAGATATTTATTGTGGCATTGCTAAACCTTGTTTAAATAACATTTAAATTGCATTTCTCCATCATTTCATAAGAGGTGCTCATTGTAAAAGCAATTTTGTAATGTTTTAATTTTTGTATTATGACAGTTGAAATATGCAATGCTTTCCGTTTCAATTTAAAATAACTGATATACCCTACAAGAGTTTAGAGGTATTCGGTATTCATAGATTTTACATAAATAATTTATTCTACAGTTAAAAAATATGATATTAATTGCCTGCAGCATAGCCTAATTTTGCATTTCTTCTTGCATATCCTCTCTACTCTTGCACAACTCAGGCCTAATATTAATGATGCTATGAAATGACTTTTTCATCAACAATCAACGTCAATAGCTAGAATAGCAAATACTAAACCTATTTCATAGTTATATCAAACAATTTTAATGCAGATGCAACCACTCTCCTCGCAGTAGCTGTGGGGGTGATGATGATGCATTGAAGATTTAAGGTACAATTCAGTAATAATTACATCAAAATATACTTCCATTTCAACAAGAGTTATTTTCTTTGTCGAGATGTGTACCTAGTAATGACATTTTTTCTTCATTTTCTACGAAACTCATCAAATGATGTCACAATTTGCAATTCTAAAGAGCAGCTTTATGCAAAAAAAAATCTTTGTCGTTAAAGGCCTGAAGGATTCATAGCCCGTCTGCTATTGATTCTATAAAACATGCAACCAACTCCATTAAGTCCTAAACGCTCTCAGCAATATTTCATAATTCCCTACTTAAAAAATTGTACTGCATTTGAATCTCTGAAAAACATACTAATCCCGTTTTCCGAACAAAAAGTCCCCTAGGTTATCAATAGCAGAGTATTGCTTACATTGCATTACTACGTCGTAGTGTCTAAATACTCGTGTTTTGTAATATTTCATAACTGCACCATCATTAAGTTACACTTTGTGCTGTGTATCATTAAGTTATAGTACAGCAGCTGGATTTTCTATTTCTTAAATCTCACAAATCCCTTTTGTTGTTTGGCATATTTACTCAATCTCTCATTTACTGCTTTGATTTTCTCATTTCCCCGAAAGTATGAAATTTCGTTATGAAAATTCAATTCGAATATGAAATACGAAAGAAACATTGACGCTGAGGTGTACGATGATATATATGAGCTGAACATTTTTAATTCATTAAAATGTAATTTAAAGGTTTCGTGATGTTTATGGTTCGGAATATTAATGGTAATGGATTCGATTTCGTTATCATTGCTACAATATCTTATTCTTGATCTGTAATGTAGACAGTTGAACTAGCACTTCAAAACTTCTGAGCTAAATATCGCACAGCGGAATTCAAACTCGAAATCCACTCCAGTCAAAAATCAAATATCCGTCAAGGAAACTTTCCTTAAAGTTTTCTGAATTATTCTAACCGTTTCCGAATATTTAGCGTTATAAATGCCTATGAAAAATGTTATGATGATATTCTTATGTTGTCTCGGAAATCACCTATTTATAAGGAGTGCGTATGGCACATTTTGGCCCAGCCAGTAGGCATAACAGCCAAAGTAAACATACTTTGTGATCTTCGTCCATTGCGGTACTAATGCATACCGCATAATATGACATAATATGAACCAGTTTAAATAGTACATAATAGTATTGCGCTCCCGAGAAACCACACAATGACCAGAAGAATGACTTCAACTACAAATCAATCCAAGTCTACGTGATGGACTGTATTTCAAAATCGTAATGATAGCATCGGAATGGAATGTAAGCATTGCGACAACCAATGAATTAGGTCGGTGTGGTATGCAGCTTTAATGGAATGTAAACAAAATTCATTCTTTACACTTAAAAGTAAATATTGCTAGTGCACGACACTACAAAATTGTTTAAATTGCTCCATTAATCTGGTAACGGCAAATAATAAAAAGTACGGCTTGAGGGCCTTAAAACTACCAAAAATTAGTTTCATTTTCTGTAAACCACAAAATACACACCGGAAGCAATAGATGTTCTGGTTGCATGCATTTAATCGGTTAATAAATAATGTCGTGTAGTAATTTATAATCTTTCGCTTTAGAATTTGGATTACCGCTTGCTAAACTTTCATACGACCAAAAAATCTGGTGAGTAGTACCAATTTTGCTTTGTATATAAAATGTATGACAGAAATGAAAAATGCAGAATTCGGCAACCTATTTTTTCAAAAGACAGCGTCACGTATTTTTGTGGGAATTGTCAATAGTTCATTTTGTACTTATTTGTTGTACTGTATTCTTTGGTGGAAGAAAGGGTCTTTCTTAATCTTGTAGACAATTACAATTGTAAAATGATATTATGACATGGAGAGCAGCTAGAGAAAAAAAAATTAAATTACGGTTGGGATCGGATTATTACACCCCTGTAGTTAACAAAGATTATTATCGCGCACTGATGCATCATATTTAACATATTACATACACGAAATTGTTTCCTTTATTCTTTCAAGAAAAAAATATCAAAATTGCATTATTTAAAGAAAAAAATGTAAGACATAAAAGTATATTGAACTGAAGAGATTATGGATTAATTTATATCTGATGTATTTTAAATTTATGAGTAAAAGTAAGCGTGCAAATTTTAACATGTGTGTAACATGATAATAAATTATTACTTGGGTACTCTTGCAAAACTAATTATGCGAGCGAAAAAAGATACAGATACCCACTTACGTTTAAATTGAATCTTCCTGGGAAATCGGGGTAGAGTGTCTTGAGTCTGGAGCCAATGCTATAAATAAAATATTTGCAATTTTCTCAAATCAAATTTTTTGCACCTTTCGACCAGTTTTTGAAATACTCAAAGTTCGCATGCATAAAAACGGTCCGAATCAGTCTTGATGATTGATGTATATTTTTAACTCCTTTCGCTTTGTTTGCAAAAATTAGAAACGAGATATGCAAATTTATCTAATTTAGTGCCAACATACCCTTCCTTTTGTCATAAAGATGAATCATGCGTACTAATAGGACACCACACGCATAGGTAAATCCCTTTTGGCAAAGATTCAATATAAAATCAAAATTTGAATTTGGGACTAATTACCTATTAATTTTTTCCTTCAATCGTTAAAAAATGCTAGTATCATTTTACGTCGCACAGATTATTATAGGACTGGGAAAACTAGCTTTAACCTTAAATTGTAAAAATCGACGTCTGCACGCATTTAATCTTTCAAGTGGAACCAACCACATGTACATAGAAGGCTAATCCGCGTCGTCATAATTATTTATGTTAATGTGGTCCAATTTGATTTGTACTCGAAATTAAAAACGTATTCTGCATTTTATCATGTTAGTATGTAACACCGTTAGGCTGGTGCAGAAATTTCAAAAATCATTCTTCGTCTGGGACATTCGTCGCGGTAGGGTGGTCAAGTCATCAGAAAATGCTTATTACGCCTTGGTAATGAAGACTATTAACTCGCCCAATCATACACGGCATTCGATCAAGGTATGGATACAATTAGCAGACGTTGATACATCAAAAACAATTAGGGTCCTTAAAACAATCCTTGTTTCTTTCTCTCTTTCAGCGAGGTCATATGTATGTACTGTAGAGGTAATATTTATGCAATAATGAGCACACTGAAAAACAGCCTAGATGTATAATGAATATTGCCTATAATTGAATAAATACCAATTTTTGTTTTTTGTTGAGCTTGCAAACTTTATAGAATTATTTCTACAATAGCAAAAGTTGGTAATGTTCTTGTTTTAGTTGAACAGAAGTGGTCAGTGTGCACGAATGCACGCCTGGCTTTGAGGATGCATGACGTAATGACACAATTAAGTGGTTCAGTGTGTTTTTTGGTTATTAAATGAGACAGGACAGGGGTCAGTAAAAATGACCCTTTAATCATGAAATTAAATATCAATCACGCCTTTTAGAACACATGCGTCGTCGGGACGATATCACGAACTTATTATTAAAAGGAGCAAGAGAAAGGTTTCGCTAAATCTTTGCATTATGCATAAAACACTTCTTGTTTCCGCTCAAAAGGTAGGTAGGTACATGAATGGCTGAAAATTTCACCTGTTGCTGCAACAATAAACCATTCCTTGTTGAAGAAGAAGGCGAAACGGCAACAGTTAAAAAATAAAGATAAAAGCAAGTTTAACTTGTTGGCAAAGGCATGATGCACACGCTGTTCTGAATAAAATGGTCATCTTTGTTTAAATGTAAATGAATTGAAATCTGCAAAAATAAAAATAAAAAGGGGTAATTTTCAAGTTTGGTTATTTTCCATAACAACATCCGTTTTTTATTTAGCGTTATTATCAACTATCATAAAAACAAAAAACTACTTTAACAAGATTTTACAATGATAAATGGTCCTCAAATATTTTATAAAGATAGGGGCACAATATACAATAAAATTAAAACTAGACAACAAAATGTGATTGGTATTACATTAATTGCTAATTACGATTTATACCATATATATAATATATATAACCATGTATATATTTAATTTAGTACGCTTTATATTTCCATTCATTCGGGATGGATGGCGTGTTGTTGCTATTGATTGAAGAGTTGCGAAAAACAGTGCGTTTTTTGGAAGTTGGTGAATTACAAAAGTAGCTAGAAAAAAATCTGCAAAACAATATTATAACCAGATAGCGTTTACATTAACAATACAATAATGTTGAATAGACTTTCTTTGCTCAATAATCCGAATAAAATACTCTATAAATGTGATGTAATAATAATTAATAAAATATGTGTATATTATTTCATGGATATTAAACCATGCCTTTATAGTCCTCTCGCTTATCCTTTACATAACTACTATCTTAACAAACAATATAATAATACAATTAATAGTCCTTAATCTATATAAAATCAACGTGATAGTTAATCCAAAGTGAAGTAGTAAACTAATAGTGTATTTAACAATTGGACTTCTCTTCTACAAATGTGTTGATTGTTGTGCAAGTGAAAATAAAGTATAAAATAAAATAAATCAAAAGATTTACACAGTCAACAGTACAGTGAAGAAATATCATTTTAAAAAACTATGATAACTAGTTTTGCTATTAAAGATATATTACTTACAGGGGGAAAATAGTACAGTAATACACGCAATATTGTAAAAACCTCAAAAATATTATTAATGTCTAAAAAACTTAATGTAAAAAGTAGTGTTCATACATTTATATATGTATATTTGTCAGAAAAAACAGGATATTGAAGATAACTTACAAAAAATAAAACAAAAATTGATTAATTTGTATTTATTTACACGTACTATTAAAGGTAATAATAATTGTCCTTGATTACAAAGTTGGTCTTGAACTGTTCCATTAGCAGTGTGAAAGATCTCGTCAAATGTTGCTAAGTAAGTGTCTGTCTCACATGTCTTGTCTGTCTGTCACGTTAAAAAAACATGAGTACTACCTCAGTTAAGAGTAGAGTAAGTTCAAGTGATAATATGATGTGATATTATTCATCGTGTCCGTCATAATAAGTAAGATGATAGATAACAGTAGAGATGACATTGTCATAGCCTTTTTGTCGTCATATCATTGTTTTTTACAGGATTTTAGGCAGAAGAAACTGCCCGCTGTGTGAATAGAGTTTTGCAATATGCCGTGGTCATAAGGATGACCTTTTAGGTAGTTTGCTGAAGGTGAAAAATTAGTAGTTTCAAATCGTCTTACTTTTGAAACCTGCAAACTTCATTTTTGGTTTAACAAACTGAAGCAACTGTCAACTAAATATGGTGACTGCCTTCTTCTAGTGAACATCATCTTCAGACAGACAAATTGCATGGCAAATCAAAAAAATAATTGTGTCAGTCTAGTTGCTATATTGTAATTGTCAATTCAAAACAGTATAATTTGGAACGAAAATAACAGCCCAATCCCTGCTCACGGCTACAAAATTGGTTAGAGGATGCAAATATTGCAAAGACAATCTCTATCTTTTTGCAAATTGGAAATACACTAATAATACACTATTTTATGGCCATCATTGCATATTTATTGTTTGCACAAGGTGTGACAGTTTTTAAATTTAATTCATATTATTATAATTCCTTATTATTGACTCAAAGGAAGAGCACCATAGAAAAAAATCACGAAGGCAAAACCTTTAACAAAAATGTCCCAGTATGAAAAACCTGTCCAGTTCAATGCATTGCATATTAAATACCTACATACCACCTCAATATTTTTTGGAGGGGAGATGTGCAGCCTCTCATATGTAACTCATCATATTTGTATTATTATCATAATCACCATAGTTGTCATAAACCATAATATTATATATATATGCAGAAATAGTTGATTATACCATGCAAAATAGAAACACACGTATGCAATTTTTGAGATTTGGTTGCAGTAAGTCAGTAAGATAGTAAGATTAGCAGGTAAACGTACTTCTAGGTCGCCAGTCGCCACATGTTTTTTATCTCAACAAACCTGCATCTTTGCACAGGTAATCAGCAGGTTTGTTTTTACGAACAGCATAATCGTCATCATCGTGATCATGATGGTGCCTCATCTCTTATCATTTTCAATAAAATAACAACAAAGTTCAAAGTCGTCTGTCGTCCCCCTCTTTTCAATATTGATAATAACAGAGAAGAATTCATCATCGGAATGGTCGTAGAGTAATCTTTTTTTTACAGAGCTTGAGCAGTAGCAGCAGGAGCAACAACGTTAAACAGCCGAGTAACAAGTGCCCCTTTAAATTCTCATCATCGTCCTTTTCTCATTGTTCATCTTCACACACATTTTTTGAGCTACTACTAGCAACAGTATATGTACTTGTGTACATGAGGATGATATTGATGACCACTGCAATGCACTCACTCTCCCCGTAAACTCGTTTGTGGCATTTAAGCTGATGATATATATCAAAAAGCCAAGAAGCCACGAATAATTCATATTTTTACAAACTTACAGAGAAGAAGACGAAAAAAACACAAGGTAAACCCTCTTAAAATGTGTGCTAAAATGTTATTATGTTATGCTAAATAAGATGCTGAATGGCTGAATGTATGTAACCAAAAAAAAGTTGTAGTTGTGGATATGCAGTTTTTTTTCTAATTCAACGTATCTTGATCATCATCTTCATTGCAAGAAGATGTATTATTTCTTGCCCTACTAACTATTTGAATGGCACCGTCCAAAAAGAAGCAGCCATACAGGCAGGCTTTTTTTCTTTGGATATACACTATCATCTCATCATAATCATGATGAAGCAAGCAAAATTCAGTAATCCACCTTACAGCCAGGCCAGAAGAAATGTACGCAAACTCATTGTTGTGATAGTTTCTATTAAATGTGTACACCATATAATACTGTTGAAAATTGCAAAAAAAAAAATATATAGGCAAGGAGGATTTTGCGCCCTGTAATAATAACAAAGGTGTATTGAAACAGCATTACAGGTGATGATGGTGGCAGTGACCGCAACACACTGGGATTCTTTTTGGATCACCAGAGTTATTGGAGGATCTGAAGCACACGCACGTTGTTGAATGAATATCATGAATATTAATTACTCCAAGTTGAGCAATTATGTCAAGGAGTGAATACCTGCACCTATTTATTACTATTATTATACAAACAAAAGGCTGCTCAAGTGCAAGTCATGTCATGTCATGACACTGAAAGTATGTTTAAAAAAAATAGAATGAAGATGGAGCATATTGCGTCTACATGATGGTCAGTAAAAAAAGGTCAACAGAGTAAATGATATTTTACAACTCTAACTAAATACTTATTATAACGAAACTTCTTCCCTATTGCATATAATAATGACAAAGATAAAAGGCAATAGTAATAACTCAATCACGCAAAGTACATATGCATCAAATGTCCATCTCTATTGTTTGATATGTCCCAAAAGTTGTATCAGAAAGCAAAAGCATCAAAATCGTAAAAAAAAGATGAAAGAAAAGCCTTAAGATGTGGAAAGAAGAGTGCAACAATGGAATGCTTTATTATGATGTGCAAAGCATGATGCATTTATTAGAGTAATCATGTGTGTATACATGAACACGTCATTTCGACTAATAATGCGATGCGATGCCGAAAAATTCTCAGATTAAAAAATATCTATCATGAATGAGTACACTATATGGTGACGAGGACATATATTTTACTGTTTTCCCGAGCTACCTTACAGCCAAAATACAAAAATCGTCGGTTTTGCTGTCGTATAATAAGTATATTGTGTGTAAACAATAAATTTGTCGTTATATTTTGTACCATTAAAGAAAAGAAAATTCAAATTGTCTCAGATTACCAACTCCATTGTTGTATGAATATTTAAACTGTGGTAGAAACTAAATCCATAAATCTGAGTATGTATATCATCATATTGCAATAATAAAATAATAACAAGCAATACTGTGCATGGTGGTAGAGAAAAAGTAAAAACCTTTTTGTATTTAGTTATCATCGAATCAAAATATCATCCTCACCAACTCTCATTTCATTTTTTTTCCAAAACCTAAAACCACAAATTTTTGCTTGAGAGATACTCATAAAAAATTTATTGCATGAAAAAATGACTACAAACGATATATTGTGCATATTTGCCATCAAAAATTGGATACCATTAATTTATTATTACAAGATGCCCTCGGCATTGGATTCCTTCGCTATACTCATATGTTGGGTAGTCGTTGTCGTCGTATCAATTTTCATTCGTGCAGAGAGAATATGAAAGTGAGTATATGGTTGGCTTTGATGGCTAAAAGGTGTGTGTGCTCAACTAATGTTCAAGCACAAGATGCAGTTTTTATAAGAGAGAAAAAGTTAATTTGTGTAAACAACATAAATCATGGGTTATCATTATTGTAATTGTGGCATAGAAAGGAGACAGTTCATTTTTTATAGAAGAACACAACGAACAATATACAACCTGTACAGTATACACATGTGTCGTACCAAATGCCTATGCGCGTAGTACCAAAGGAAGATTTTAAACTGTCCTTTAGATATGACGATGACAACGACAACTCATGCCTGTAATTTATCCTGCTAATAAAAATGTGGTTCAAAATTTTTGTTTTGCTATACAATCATTTCTATTCAGTTCTGATGAACGAGTAAAAAAAATATGACGAATATATTATTTTGTTGACAGGTAGAATACTTAAGAAAAGAGGTTTATCTCTTTTTCTACCACCCCCACTATTTGGACTATTTGTATAAAAGGACGCGGCCGTGAATTATGAATGAAAAACTTTCCTCGGCAAAAAGATGTAAGGTAATTCATATAAAAAGCCGAGTGTTTTTTAGGGAGAAAAGACTTGTACAAATTATAGTACAGGAGCAGAAAATGACAGAGAAACTTTCAGATTGTTCTAAAAGAAAATAGCCAACAACAACACGTTTTCAAAATGTCATCAAAATGTTGAAAGAGACTGGGAAAAAGGGATAGAAAAAAAAAACAATTTTAATGACTACCAAGAAGGAGGAATTTTTGTGTTCTGAAATAGACAGGAGAAAAAACTGCAGCTGTTTGAGGCGCGTTTTGCAGGCCCTTATAATTTATATGATTACTGTACTGTGAAAGAGACAGATTGCTAGTACATTGTATTCTCACAGGACACTTTTTTTCAACCCATGATTTGATTTTACGACTCGTTTTTTTCTAATATTTTCACGCTCCTGCTGCTACTACTTGTTGTCATCCTACATGTCCGTCTGTATGTTACATTATATGCGACAACGAAATCAAACTTAACTTGTCATTCAAAAAATTAAGACTACCGTCGACATCATCATAAAGGTTTCAGATAAGTATGTAATAATTACCAAAAAAACTATGCGAGGAATCAGACAGACGTATACATACTGAAAGGTTGAAGAAATTAATAATTGTAATGATAATCTAGATCTTGTCAAATTTATTTTATCAAATGAATGAAAACAAATAAAAAACTGAATTTGGAGTGACAAATATTAAAACTGTCGAATGTACAAGGAGAAACCGAAAATGACTATGATTATTATGACAACAACAATGATGACGGCCACCGTTCCATTTCCACAAACAAAGCAATAATTAGGTTAAGTGATTTGCTTTCATTCTATTTTCAACCATTTGCTAGTTGTTCTTAGACTAGCTTCTATAAATAAGGAGAGTTAGTCTATGAAATATGCCGAAAATTTGTGGCTTGCAAAAGTTTATATTATTGTGCTTATGTTTTCTGTTAATTTTCAATGTAAAACAAAAAGCATTTCTTTTGTAGTCACAACTAATTTTTTTCGTGAAAAGAATGAAAAGAAATAGAAAAATGAAAATGGAGAATCAAGTTTGAGAGCATGATTCAATGTCCTTCGTAGAATATTCACGCTTGTAGAATAATAATAATCATAATCAAAGATTTAAAATGCAAGTGCAAATATCTTTTCAAAGTTGGCAAAGAAGGGCTCCTAGAAGTAAATTCTATGTATGTATGCTGTGTGTAGAGTATGAGAGAGGAGTGATCATCACGATAATGATGACGATGACACAGAAACGGAGCTTGTTTTTTCAAAGATTTTTTTCTTTCTCGAACACATTGCCCCATTGCATACTAGTCACTACCATGGCCTCTCATTTTCTTCATTTTTCGTTAAATATTGGATGTAAATCATATAATCACAAAAAAACATAACATCATAAAACTCATGTTTCATCTTCGTTCCCACAGTACAGAAACCGTAAAGTCTCGTGTTTGTCTTTTTATATTTTGTTTTGCAGTAAAAGTTTTTGTAAAAAGTGTTTTTACAGTTCAAAGCAATAAGATGATAAAAATGATTATCAGATACACTAACTACTTCTCTTACGGAGAAAAAAATTGAAAACTGTTTCTACATAAATAATTTAAATTACCGCTTCACATTTTTATTACAAAAGTCAAAAGTAATTATTTACGGAAAAGAATTTTAAAAAATGAGTGAAAGACAGAATAAGAAGAAACGAATTGAGAAAAACAAAGTTGTATATAGTTTATAGCAAAAACGGATATTGCTACTAGAGATATTTTAAGGTATGTATAAAATATATGGTTTGGATTTAAGATATTTACTGTGGTTTTAAGCTCATTGAAAAAAAATCACTGATCATGATTTGCAGCATGTTTAATTTAAAGTATCTAAATATATATGTATATAAATAGTGTGTGTATTTTTATCAATGAAAAAAATAGTCCAGAAAAATACGCTATAAAAGCCGATATCCTTTGACCTGCATTCTAACGTTTAGTAGCCTTTCTTATTTAAATCAATTGAAACCTTTCGCTTAAGGGCATTTGAAAATGATAATTTCTACCCAGTACCTTCTTCATAGTAAAGCAGTAGTAAATATTGTTCTTTGTATTCATTGGAGGCTACAATTACTTATTTTAAATTCAAGATTGCATTGTAAACAACATATAATTAAAAGAAGAAGAGGCGACTCTCTGGTAAAATAAAATAATAATAAAATACAAACAGCATAAAATTGTTTCATTGATGGTCACCGCGCAGTCAGTTATTGTGAATTTTAGCAAAGCATCGTAATATCATCTGCATGTATTTATCCACTTATTGATGCTCAAGGACTTCAACGTGATTGTAAAGTGCTTAAAAGTTCACAGCGTAATTATCTATTCAATTCAGCAACAACAATGGATTTTTTTGTGACTACTTTCTTAAAAGTATGTATGAATATTTCTATGGTTTTTTTGTTTGACTTTGTTTCGACAGACCTTCATTTATTACGGAATCAGTTTTGGTAATATTTATTTATGTTTTTTATACATTTTTTTCATGGACCTTTATATATTACACTATAATTATCATTACTCTTGGAAGAGAACTGCAGGAAACGAAACTTCTAGCAAAAATTAAAGAAGAGTTGCAAAAATGTATATTTTTAAAACTGGGAGTTATTTTTTGTAAAAAAAAGTGTTGTTGGTTGGATTGATTGTTCAGTTTTGTTGTGTAGTAATCTGCAACGGCAGTGAAGGAAAAGATGATTGATTTGATACCAAAAAAGATATGCATAAAAAACTCTACCTACAGTTTACTTACATCTAATGCTATACCATTTGAACTGTTGCCCAAGCATTGAAAGTAACTTTTTTGTTGGTTCTTTTCTTATTTGTGCGAGTTCCATCAGCGGGTTGTTGGGACCACATTCCATTCAGTTTAGGAATGAGATTCTCTCTAAAGTTCTTCTTGAATCGTTGGGACAAGCTGGCCCAGACTCCATGATCCCTGGATGATAAATCCCGGAGAAGAATTTTGGATGTTCCTTTTGGGTTGTTGGAAGCTGCAGCCACGGCTGCAGCAAGTCTTTGACTGTTTCTGGAGCTATGACGAGAAGTTTTGGCAGCGTGACGAGAGGAAGAAGATGCAGAGGAAGAGGTGATTGCGTTGGAATTGGTGGCAGCATGGGGAATCTGTGGCATCTCGGATAGTTCCAGCCACGAGGAAAAGGGAACTAGCAGATGTCTCCCTTTGCCCCAGGCGTAGTAGTCACCTGGGGCATTATTACCCCCTCCTGGGGCATATTGATAAGGTAAAAAGTTCAACGACCTTTGGTACGGGGCAAAGGTTGAAGAACTTCTTCCCATAACGTGATATAAATACGACTCTTTGGGGTAGCTACACTTTGGCGAACTGACGCTTTCTGTTTTCAGCGGAACTAATAAAACTGGCTTGTTACTGTTGCTGCTAGCGTTAAGAGCAACAGTGGATGCGGATGTAGCGGAAGACGAGTTTAGCGACTGAGGAGTGGAAAGCATGGATTTAGACACCATTTGTGGAAGCGATGAAGAGGAAAGACTGTGCTTGTTGCTCATGGAGCTGATAGTACCTCCAGGTGTCTTATATAACTTTCTCTGTGGTTTCTCTGGAGGAATCGGTCTGAAACGCTCAGTCACCGTTTCTCTATCGTCTGCCTCAGATGATGCAACCATTTGTACTGCTGTTGTACTGGATGCAATGTGATTGTGTTTGGCAACATGATGAAAGTCTTCTTGATCATTTCTGATGATGCTTCCAGTATCATCGTCGTCGTCATCTGAAGGAGCTTCCTCATGACGAACAATGTTTGGGTTGGAGACATAAATGTGCTGATGAAGGGACAGGGAATTAGATCCCGTTCGCGTAAGTGACTCCTTGGTTGACGATGAATGGTTGCTATGGGCTCCATTACTGTTACCAGAATTACTGCTGTTGGTATTATCAGTGTTGGCACTACTACCACTGTACGAGGAAGAATCAAAATCAAAGTCCAGCGAGGCAGTGTCATGTACCGAAAACAATGGGGATTTCCCTTGGGTTTCAAGTAAAATTTCAGTTGGGTAGACAGAAGGTAGGGAACAAAACGCCGACGCACCTTCCGCAAAGCTCCCACTGCTCATATCAGAAAAGGGTGATGGCGTTGATGAAGATGATGATGGTTGCGATGACAAAACTGGTGAAAAGCCATAAGTAAGCTTTGAAGGGAAACCTTGATGACTACTGAATTTGCCATAGCGAATGGGCTTCAATTTCAGTCGCAGATCTCTGTACATTTGAAACAGATCCTCTGCCTCGGAGCGAGTCCGGAATGTAGTAACAAGTGCCATCATTTTTGCCAAGTGCCTCACCACCCACACCAAAGTGGAAGGGTGCTGGGAGTCGCAATGGCAAAAGACTACATCTTCAATCGGGTATGACTGAAAGCATGATAAATTGGGTAGAGTTTCCCAGTAAGGTGAACTCTCACCTGAGTTACAAAACTCATCCGAGTCCGAGCCATTCCCTGAGGAAGACGAGTTACTGTCATCAGAAACATGCAGGCCAGTTGAACTAGAAATGCTTGTGTTATCCATAGAACCACCACCTGACGACAGCGAGGAATGTAGTTGCGGTACATTACTATTAGCACTACTACTATTGTTACTACTACTATTAGTCTCAGTCTCTTTCTCTTCTTTAGCCGCAATCTCTAAATGATCCATTAGATCCACAATGTCCAATTCTACAGAGTCGCTTATTTTTACTGATCGCACAGAGTCGTTATCCGATTCAAAACCCTCATCTTTGGATTTCACACCTGGTGATGTTAGCTTGAGTCCACGTTCAGAACATTCAATAGAATACCTGTTATTCACAAAACAAACAAACAAGAAAAAAATCAATTAGCACGTTCACGAACAACAAAGATAACGTTTATTTTATGACATTCTCTATTATTTTTATCTCATCAGCACAGTCAGTAACCCAAAACACCGATACATTATATGTATTCCATTAAGATGACTTATCATAAACCTACAAAGTTACCCTTGCTTGTCAAAAAAAATGCTAAGCCCGTTTTCAAATTGGCAAGTTCACTGCCATTGCCAATTTTTGCAGGTAAAACAACAGCACAGCAGATAGTATTATTATTACGATGATGATATGAATCATAAATAAATGCATATATAAAATGTAAGAGATCTACAACGTGACCAAGACAATAATAGTGTTTTAATATAATAGACAGTTGTATCATTGTTGTCTTTGCTGTAAATGTGAGTGCTTGACTAAGCATTTTTATTTTCTTGTTCTTAAGCCAACAAGAGAAAACCTGTTGTATTGCTTCTCCTCTTCTTCATCATCCACAATTCACCATAAAGGAAAAAAACCATTTATATTAAATGAATTTGGCACCTTTCTAATGATTATTCATTTGCCATTTGAAACAGTGTGTCGGAGTGTGAGAGAGAAGGTTTTTTACGGTATATGTATGTATACGTGTATTATAAATGGCACGTAAATTAGCATATTTACAAGTGACGTTTCATTTCATGACAAAAACCCGACCGTGATCACATTATTTTTACATGCCTTGCATGCCACCACAAGTCAGTCAGTCGGTTTTCATCCTTATTATTGCTCAAAATCAAAGAAAAGAGATGCAACGAAACTAATCCCCGTTTCTAATCAGCTCCATTTGTGCGTTTAAAATCCTTTGATTGTGGTGCGATGTGATGGATAAGTGGATGAGGAGAGGTGTATTTCTTAACTGATGATAAATTTATATATGTATGCTGCTCTGTTCTAATGTATGATAAATCCGTTCTTCGTTATTCTTTGGTGATGATATTCACGAACCTGCAATTTTTTCTGGTAAGATGATGATGATGATGCGATGGCTGAATGAATGAAATGAGCTGATGTCCTCTATTGTAAAAAATGTAGCTAAAAAACTAAAGAGAATTTCCTTATGTGTGTATTTTTGAAGAAGAGGCTACGGCATGGCGGATGTATTTTTGCAATTTTACATGCGGGAGAAATGTTTTTCTTTCATTGAGTTTTTGTGCTGTTGCTGTGATTGTCGTATGAAGAGGAAAGAATGAATTAATTCGTGCGATACTTTGCCATGATCTGCAAAAAATGTAGGTTACAAAACTGTTTGCACAATATTCATCAATACCATTGATAATGGACGCAGTAGGAACCCAACTCTCTTGTTGCTGATAAATTTTTAAATTTAAAGTACCCTAAATACTTAAATGTTTTAAACACTAAATTGTGCGAGAGTGTGAATGTGAGTAAGTTGTCTTTGAAAAGTAGGTGTGTGCGCACAGAATTTCCATGTATGCTATATGTATTCATGTATAAAACGAGGATTGGGTGCTACTACTGTACTGATTGTGACTGGTGAAGTATCCATTTCATCTGTACAAGCTTTTATATTGTATATTGATGCTTTTTTCTATTCTAGGACGACGGATGATGATATGAGCAATTATCATTTTACCTGTGATTGTCATTGAATTTGGCCAACTTCCTTGATGGATCTGTGGGTTGATAGCGTTGAATTAGTGTTTCCACCAGACTTGCCAAAACTTCGGATCTGATGGCTCCGTCCAATTGGACTTTGCCGAGTAAATAGCCCGTGAAATGTGCCATGGTGACTTGCTTGCAACTAAAGAGAAAAAGAAAACACAAAAGTCATCATTATCATCATCATCGTTAAATTCTGCAACAGTACAAACAACAATTCAAGAAGGATTGTTATATAGTTTCTTTTCACGTCATCAGTAACGCAAACATCTTGTCATTTCTCATTTACCACTTGTTATGTTGTGATCACTAAAGCCGGTATTATTATTGGGAGCGTGCGTGTAGATAGGTATATATTTAGAAATGTTGTATAGTAGCAATAATGATTTCTGAATGATCGGAATCTGTTATTCTATAAATAACACAAATTCCTTCAAATTGTTTGCTTTAGAACTGTTTACACTTGCTATATTGTCAAGAGCCAATTTCGTTCAATAACAAAAATGACAACGAAGCAGAAGTAGGTACAGCTTTAAATTTATTTCAGCAATTGCATATTAAGTATGCATTTTTTGAAGTCATTCTCAATTTTGGTGTTATGTATATTTATATTTTTCTCAATTTCAATGTCATGACTATATATCAAGTTAACCTCATTGTATAGATGATAGAGTACAATTTAACAATTCAAGTTTTGCAGACTATATCAATGGTTTACTGCAGTTCACCACAAGAATGCATGTTTCGATGTATCCATCGTTTCAGTTCAACAAGCATTCCATATTAGAGCACAAATTCTTAAAAACCGTGTAAATTTTCATGAGTTTGCATATATACAACTTTATTACATGATGCATACCCAATCAATCTACAAAAAGTTGCCTTTTGCTGTAAAAAAAAGAAATATAGAAAGATCGAAAGAAAAGGCTAAAAGTTTGTAGTTGCGAAATTCTACAAAAACCATAAAAATTATAGTTTTTTTCCAAATGAACTCCCGTTATACTGAATGTTGTGTAACATGTACCGAGAAATGTTTTTGCTTGAGTTCTCACCGCTCTAAAATAAATGAGTATTTTCAAGAAAAATTGCTGGTTTTATTATGTAAATATTATACATATGCACTATTATCTAACAATAATACCGAAAACCACTCATCATTCATGTCTCGCTGTATGAGTCCATGTGGGATGAAAAAATACTTTATATAGAACTTCTACTAGTTACTAGTATCAAATAATTTGTTTTATTTGTATTACATTACACATGCATAGGTGTAAGAAAAGAAACCTTGTTTTTATTGAAGTGGGTGGATCAATCATGTTCAAATTACATATACATACTTGGGTTTGATTTTTTTTAAAGTATTTCTATTTGATCATTTTGTAGGACTCTAAAATGTATACTACTATTATTTAGTATGGTCAAATGATAATTTTTTTAAACGACCAAAAGAGAAATATATACGAAGCTGAAATATAAAAAAAAGACAAGGAAACTTAATTACTTTAAAATTAAACAAGGCCTTAAGTGTCGAGCGTTTTTTACCGACAGTACGTAGTAAAAATTCAAGACTAATTAAAATTCGAACAATGCTCAACACTCAATTAAAAATGGTTTATTCCTAACTACTTTTTAAATTAAGCGAAATAACGGGCTTCAGATCTTTAGAAGGATTTAGTTAGTGCTTACTTTGAACTTTGACTTCAACCTGTTTTTAGACAGAGTGATTCCAAAAAAACACGATTAGTGCATGATTTTCGATTTACTCGTTTTCAATAATGCTTCTAGAAACTATATTCTACAATGGAGTAAAAATCGTTTGATCTTACCCCATGACCTTAAGGCAAGGGCATGGGAATCGAAACTAATAAATAGGCTTTATGAGCCCTTGTTCACCTACATCCAAAAATTTAAGCAAAAACGCAACCAACGCAACGCGTTTTCATTTTTCCCTTTGAACAACCGACAGACAAATATGGTACACTCATTGCATTATATTGAGTCATGTAATCACCATCTATTTTAATGGCTGTGTAAATATAACAATTTAGTAACCTAAGATAATGCAAAAAGTAACAATCGGAATGGCACATTTTGGGTACCTAACTATGAAAACTTTAATACTTTGAAGTGCAATTGAACAGCAGCGAAATTTCAATCTCCCGGGTAACTATTAACTTTACTCGTTAAAATTTTGTGTGAATGAGCCAGAATGTTTAAAGGTAGAAAAAAACACCTTGTTTTGCTTCGCTTCCTTGAATTTTATCCAAGCTATAGAGATAATATACAATTTTTTCTTTTGATATCATATCATATTTTCTCTCACTCTTAAGGTATACCAACTGAAAAAAAAGAATCCGTTATTTTTGTTCATGAACTTTACGGATTACATGGGCTATGGAGGTATTCTAATTTGCCTGGGCATACAGCCAAAGCAAGCAATCAATCTCCAATTTAGCACATGTACACGCGAAAATAACTAATCTCTGTTTTTTTCTCTATCTAGCACACCTAAAAATTCTAGATTTTTTTCCTCGTGAACTTATTTTTTCTAAAAGAATAACATCTGTGTCTATTTTTTTTATTTTAAAAATAATTATCATTAGTTGTTAAGCTGCTTCCAAGCCAAAACAGCTTTTGTGTGTTTAACAATTCAGGGATACATAATTTTTTTAGGAAGCGTGAAAAAAATGGTTGCCAAACGTCATAAAAATTCGAATTGCTGTTTAATAAGAAGAATCCTTTTGTGCGGCAGTGTAGTTAATTTTCTCATAAAAGTTCTTTTTACAGTGAAATTCCGGATTTCTCTAAGACCTATAATTAACGTAACATTAAAATTACCAAAAAAATTATCCATATAAAATGCTACATGTTATGTATGTGCATGCACTCCCTCCTCCTCGTGTAAACAACAACATAAAAAGCTACTGTGCTGATTTTTACAAAGATAAATGTTCTTGAACCAGGAACAACGTACGTAAAGTTGAGATTTTGGAAGTGAAGCCTTTAAAAATATATATATAATCTGTTGTTGATTACAAAGATAATACACACATGCCCAAAAAGTACAGCAAGTACTCAAGAATAGTTTAGTTTGAGAATACCACCGCACAGTGATCATGATAAATATACTACACCCTCAATTTGCTAAAATACGATGAATGGTTGATTTAAACAATGTACTAACTTATACCACCAATGATGGACGCCGCCGATGATCATGGTGTATTATTTATATACTATGCTATCCCACATTTTAAAAAATTGGATGTACATTATAAGTATTCAGCGAGAAAAAATATATAACAAAATCAAATACAACAACAACAATGATAATTTTAGCATTTGAAATGATCAATGTGAGTGAGTAATGCGGTACAGTGAAACAAACTGGTGTAGTATTGAGTATAAGCAGTAATCATCGTATTATTGCTAACAATAACAATAGCACCAAGTAAGCAAAATACAAGAAGAAGTAGCCACTCGTTAAAACAACTTCTGCTCTGTTGCTTCGTCGTCCGGCATTTTCTTGAGAGGGTATTATTAGGTAGGAAATTTTTTTTGTTGACTTCTCTCATCATATCATATCATAAATGAATGAACAATGCAAAAGTGCAAAGACTCTTGATGATAATAATGATGATGCTGAAAAATGAAGATGATCACAAAGCTGAACAACTCGAACTAAATCATCTTCATTCTTTCTGACTTCCTCATTTTGGCTGTACTAATAAAAACGCTGAAATGCGTCTGCAGAAAAAAAAACTTGCTGCTATATATATCTCAATTATTCATAACAATGCAGACAAATATACTACTGCTCATGTGAGCAAAACTTACTGACGTCTTTTTTTTGAGCAGTGCAGTGAGCAACGTGTGGATTACTTATTTTTATTTTCTGCTCTACAGAAACGTAATTGTACAAGGTTAGTAGTAAGTAAGTATGTTTTTATTTTAAAATGCATTCAGTTTTTTTCTTCAGTTCGTTACCGTTCCTTTTTTTATCAAGATCAAAGCAATAATAATAACAATAATACTCAAAGTTTTTACGCAAAATCGTAAAAAGAAATAAGATTGAGCCAATTTGTTTTCATTTTTTTAGGTTGTGTTTGGACTTTTGGACAAAGGATTGAAGAAGAGCAACAATAGTAACAATGGTAGCAAGTGTAACAACAAATAGATGATGATGATGATGATTGAACTGTGAGAAGCCTTGAAATATCTTAATGATTTTGTGTATATTTCAAGATTTCATTTTGTTCGCAAATAAAGTGCTACCTTTTGCACATAATATAAAAATTGAAATTTTACTCACAGATAAAAAATGAATATCATTTATTTCATCCCCAAAAAATATGTGGATATCCCATCGTCATTCATTCACATACTTCATTATTCGCAATTCATGAAAAAAAAACGGCGACGCTCAAAAAAGAGAGATAACGCTTTCCTGTCTTGATTTATAACAGCAAAAAAAGTCTTCACAATATTGTGTCATGATGCCAAGCACAAAACTATTATTATTATGAATATCTATGTTTTTCATATTTATTTGTACACATCACATTACATTTTTTTACTTGATATTTTAGCAATTTTAAATCATCATCAATGAAGCATCTAATGATGTGTGGTAAAGGAGAGATATAAATCTCACACAGACAAATCCACGAATTGTGTGATTGTGGCATTTTATCGATTTATGTGTGTACATTTGTATGTAAATCCAAATCCATCCTTTAACTTTGTTATATAAACCCACTGCCACGATTTTTTTTGGCCAACATGCCGTATGAATGTCTAAATGCAAGAAATATATTCAAAATAGTTTTTGTAATGGTAACACTCTCTTACTGCTTCTGTGTGTATGTCTTTCTGTTAGTAAAATGTGGAGACGTGGAAAAGTAACCGTAATGTTCGATATGTGCGTAAAAATGTTTTTTTTGTTACAACATCATCATCACCATCATCAATCCACAGAGTCAAATCATCGTAGGGTTTTCTTACCAAAATAAAATGAAGGCACCACAACAACCACACCCGTAAATCTCTACAACTCTGAATTCAAAGTTGGGATTGGTAATGATGCTGTTGATGCTGATTATGATTTCTTCTCAAGTCTCGAAATCTAAGAAAAATCTGTGTTTTCGCAAAAATAAGTTAATCCATTCACGAAAAATATATTATCGTAAAAGTCATTGTCATCATAACAGCGAAAAAAATAAAGGTACATGGTAATTTGCGAAATGATTTCAACAACAACCATCATAATCCATTTTATTACTTAATTAGGCTTACGAATGAGATATAAAAACAATTACTTTATTACCTTTAGAAACCATTATGGCTTCATCATGTAAAAATCTCAACGATTATTGCTCCTTTTAATAAAAAATAATAATTTCAAATTTGTGTGAAAAACATTAATCTTTATTTTTTGGGGGATAACATAAAATGTATGCAAAAGTTTAAAGTTGGGCAAAAATTAATGAATTGTACACCTCGCAACTTTTATGCATCTTTCATCTTCTTTTTTTTGTTGCATGCATTTTGAATTTTATTCTCTTTTCGTTGTCATTGACACTTCTATAAAACCAAGCACCTCAAAAGTATTTATCTGCACGTAACCAGGTAACATCATCACCACCTGTTTCTCGTAATGACGATAATTTCTTCATTGACAGAAATTACATGACCACTGTAAATATTTCTAGAACGGGTTCCACCCGTCTAGTGTCCACAAAAGCGCTAGACGTAAAATAGTGTGCTACATGCTCATTTTTTTTACTATTTCTCAGACTTATAATAATACATTATGACAAGGCAAACCCAACGCTATTCACTATTACATTTTAAAATTTTGTTTCTTTCTTTCACGCCTGCCTATTTCACCTCATAGTTAACTTTGCTTGCATATTATCATTATATTATGATGCTCTAGTATACTTCATAAATTACACTCAAAGTAGTAGATACTCCGAAGATATAATTTTTAAAGCTAATAATAAAAATGTACATTTTTTTTCTTGGGAGGTGCTCCGTGTCTGATAAAATCTGGGTTTGTATGAATATAGTATTTTCACTGCACAAAAATAAATGTAGTGCTGCATATGTGGTTCTGTGTACTGACTGTGTAAAGTTTGCTAGAACTGCTGACAATTACCACAACTTATGTAACTTATCTGATCTCATATTACTAGAAACCATCTATCTACCTGTTGTGTCTTATCTAACATTTCATTAAATTTCTTAAAACCTCATGTCGGCCACAATAACATACTTATGTACTACAGACGCTGTTTGTAAGTTTATCCGAGGCCAAAAAGTTCAAAGATGAAAATCTAGCTAAAATTCAATCTTATAACCATAATCGCAAATGAATTAAAATAGTATGAAAACGTTTGTGATTATTTGCCTTCTTTTACACAAGAAAATTAGTAAAAAAAGGTATTAAATTATTAGTTACCAGGGCTTCCCGTTAAATATTTCATGGAAGCCGTTATGAAAATTAGGGATTTTTTAGGGGAAATTTGTTCTCAGCCACCTCAATCTAGTTCATATCACTACTAACATGAACTCCACTTGTAGTTGCAATTATCCATTCAAAACTTATTCATAGGTAGGGTAAAAAATATTATTAGGATCTGTTCAACGATTAAAATAGTATTGAAGGTCAAGTTTACAACCGGCGGCGGAGCAGTAAGTTATGTGTTTATTCTAATTAAAATATATTGCATGCTTTATTGAGTAGTTGCTGAAAGACTAAATTTATTTATTTACAAGCACGAATCTGACCTTGTTTTTTATGTACGTTGCATTCCATTTCACTACCCTACGAATTAATTTATTATCCATATAATAAATATAAAGAAATGATCAATCATAAATAATTAAATATTTTAGAGAGGGTGCACAGGTGTGGAGAACTTGAATACTGCAAGTTACATTTAATTGATTACGAGTTACTTTTTTCAAAGTATAATAATTATAATTAATATGCTACTATGTATGAGGTAATTTTTAATGAACCTCTAGCCACGAAATAAATTTATCTTTGTGCTATATGCGAAGCCTGCCTAAAATTGCGATTAGATTTTTTCACGTTGATTATAAAATATTGGAGGTATGTCTGAATTCTTGTAAATTTACAAAGTAATATGTACATTCTATTTACCAAAGTACAAACCATATATGGCAAAAATTTGATTCCCTTTTCTTTTGTCATATATACATATGTATACATTATTGGCCAACTTAAAAAGCGGCTGAAATGCCTTTTGCAAGCCTATATTTACGTAATGTAATTGTGCAGATAGATTTTTTTCTTTCCATTTTATCGTTTTGAAGCAAAAATATTCAGCTCCATGCAACTTCCGACTCGTTGATATTTTTAAAAAGAAAAATAAATCAAGGCAAAAAGCAGCTTGTAGAAAGTACATTTAGGGTTGTCTGTCTGCCCATTTGCATTACAATCTGGCAATTTCAACGTTTTACAATTTTACTATAGAAATGTTACATTGCTTCCTCCTATCTTGAAAATTAAAGGAACGTATGTTTGAAGCCGACGTAATCTGATATTGCACTTTCGTTAGTAACAAATTGCTGTGAGCACTCAAATTTCAAACGAGAGGTTTCTTTTATGACAGGCTGGGTAAAATTTATGAAGAAAAGCAAAATGTCAAAAACAATAAGTGTAATAAAAAATAGTATTGCCTCAGCCGACAATGCGATGGTCATTATCATCATGGATTTTTGTGAAAACAACCATAATACTTAAAGTACGTTTATTATAATCAAATGGTGAAATAATATATATGTAGCATCATATAACTTTGTATGCTGATCATAATTATTATCATTTCTTCTGCAACTTCACACCTTTTTTCTTCAAACCAGTCCATATGAAAAAGGTGCTATAAAGTGTCAATCTGATAGGTTTTAAATTTTTATTGCGACAAACAAGTGTACTATTCTATTCCCCTGCAACATGCGTATATTTTTTGTGAGTGTTCACGCCTATTTCTCTCTGCATTATATTTTATGCTTTATGCATAGCTATAAATTATTCAAACACTACAAAATAGCCACATGATACCTTCGGATTCAAAATTTATAGCTTAAGCCTCTTCATGCATTCCAATTCAAGATAGCCATCCGATCAGCCAATTAAATTAACACCAAATCAATCTACAGTAGCGACATTGACGCAGATCAACAAAAAAATCGAGTGTGATGTGCCTACCATACCTTTCCGTAAATATAACTCTTGCATCTGTTAAAGCATAGGTTTTAAACACAAAATTAGCACCTAATCAACCAAACAAATACTATACACTTTTTTCATTTTAGTGACAAATGTATAAATTTGATGTTTACGAAGAATCTGATATGTTATTTAGCGATGAAAAAGAAAGTAAGAGTTTGAATCTAATCAAATCGTAGGAAAATATTTTACAATTTTCCTTTGACGTATATGACTTACGCATATCTTATATAGGAATCATATACACAAAAAATACATAATTCCATATTTCCTTACATTATGAGAAAATATAGTTTCGATTTAAACTACGACGAAGTATGATGTATGTGTAAAAGGACAGCAACAATCAATGGAAGATATTTCAATTTCATTCAAACATTTCCGTTGACTTGATGGTCGCCTCTCGTCGTGTTGTCATATGCATGCCTACTGCACACATATGTCATACACACGTTCTGTTGTGGTGATGGTGGAACGCAGCCATAAAGTAATTACATTTTATACTACGTTATTTGTCATTGTGTCTTGTTTTAAACGTGATTTCATTATAATCATCATGGCGAACAATCAACAACAATGCGAACAATAAAAATTGATGCAGTCAGAGCGGAAATGAAATTATATGATATATTATTTTTATAAAATTGTCAATGCTTATTCGCTAATTTGGAAAGGATGTAAATACTTTGCCACATGCTATAATTAAATTTTAATTTCATGCTTCACTTATTACTTATAGTAAAGTATTCATTTTACCCTTCAAAAAATCCTGATGTAGTCGTAGTGACACAATGATGGTGTCTGCTGCTGATTTAGAACAAAAAAATACACCAAACGTGGGTTGTAGCAGTTGCATTTACGCGTCCACACGAATTTTATTCATGTTCCATCTTTGTGCTTTGACACTGTAGCTGCCACTTAACAAGAAATATGACAAAATGTGACTTCTAAAAATACAAAGTTAATGAAAGATAAAAAAATACCAGAATTCGCCTTCCATTGATCTTCGTGACCACATTATTATTATGATTACTTATTAATGCAATAAGTCATCGTTGATCATGTTTCAGATGAGAGGTTAGTAAAGTTTGTTATCTTATCTAATCAATAAACTAGAAGAGATCAAGATCACTTAAAAATACAACTTTATCTCACCTCTTCTTTGGTGACAGAAGGTTAACGAGCATTATAAATAATCGTACTTTACTATTTAGTGCAACTTTACGGTGAACTCACGTCAAAAACACAACTCAACCATCAGATCTTTCAGTGAGTCATTAACTAAAAATATATCCATAAGAGATTGTGATTGTCCTTTCTAATCAAAAAAAATCTGAACTGATAATGCGAAATAGTTCACCTAATTTTTAATTGCCGGCAGTATACAGCATATTTAACCTTTTTTAGCCCAGGTGTGTACTGTGCTGTTCAGCCTAATAGCCCTGAAAGCTATTTTTCTTTTGCTGAACTGTACATCCCAAAATGTTTAATCATTACTTAATCAGCAAATGGATTTGCTTAAAAAATTCAAAGATAAAAAAAAGGACAAGACGGACATTCAGGCCATCTCTGCGACCATTACACGCCTTTTCTGTTTGTGGTAGAGTAGGAATGGAATAGTAATAAAAAATCTATAAGACTGTAATAAAATAATTGTTTCGATCGCAACTTTGAATTATCCTGCTCCAAAATGGCTGCAATGCCAAATATACCATTAGCGGTTACAATAACTCATTATCATATTATCTTGTAAAATGATGTAGCTACTTTATATCCATTATAATGATATTAACCAGAGTAAAAATTAAAAATGTTTGTTAGCCTAGCCGTTCAATCGTAAAAATTCAAGTTACAAGCGATTTGGTTAAGTCAAAAAAAATTGACAACTCGATAGTCCTCTCTCTCCCTCTTTTCGCATCAAGCCATATAACAAAGTCGTAGGTGAGGAGAGGAAAATTGCCAAAAATCCTAAGGATCAGATAGTTAATAAGTTATGTCGAGAAGCGATTTAAATGAGCACAGAACACGTTTCAACGAACTCTCAAAGTGCATGGTCAGCTATTTTACACTGCAGCACTATGCAGCCCAAAAAACGTAACAGTCTTTGATGGTTGATTGTGTTCTGTTTGACTAGAAGCATAAATGGATTTTTTTTGATGCAGGCCGAGTTTTTACCCAAAATAGGTATGTTATGCATTATTATACCATGTAAGTATGCGCAAGAAAAGGCTTTTGTGTTGCATTTTTAAAAGCGTTAAATCTCGGCGTCTTGACATGACAAATGCATACGGCATCTTACACGTTTTCTTACTTTCAACAAAAGGAGCATTTTGCACTATTTTCTATTATTATGCCCATTTCATTAGCTTCAATTCATCAATGTGCGGTGCCGAATGGATGCATGTATTTTGTCAAAAATGCATGTGTACGTACGTGTAAGCATTATGATGAATGATGACATGAATAAAGTTGACAGGGGTCTATCGAAACGCAAGGCTACACAACCAAAACTAGTCAATCTCTACTCGTATTATTATTAATATTTCTTCGTCTTTCTTTACAATAATCAAGTGATCAAAAGAAGCGAGCATGCATTCTGCTGAATAAAATTAGAGTAATTTATTTTTCTAGCCCTTTGATCAAAATCAACACATGAGGACGAGAGATGGATATCAGATATTTATAATATGAGGACTATCACATCACGGCAATTCCTTTATCGCTGCTAAGGTACTATTGTAATAATCAGCTAGCGCTTCAATTTCAACACTTTCCGTTCATCCGTAATTGTTACCTGAGCATTTACATTTGTCGAACTACCGTCGTTAACCTTTTGGTTATTAAGCAGTTTATGGAATGCATATGTAGTGTAGATATGCTTTTATAGTAGGTAGTAATATGGACGTGAGAAAACAAACAAAAGAAATGTGATAGTTTTCGTCGTCATATTTGGGTTCATGAAGCCAATTTTTAACTGTGACTATACAAGATGTAGCATGTAACACAGGAGCCAGGTATCAGCAATAAAAACATTGTAAAAAATACAAACTTGTCGTGATAATCGGAG
>JAQFZG010000216.1:0-41855 GCA_034695465.1 Entomobrya nicoleti | reverse complement strand
TATCCTCTCTGTCTTTCAATCCTACACTGTCTGAAGTTAAAAAGTCTTTAAACAAGGCGATTTCGCAAAATGAATCCAAATTCATAAAGTTTATATTAAGCTAAGGTTTATTACAGACAAATTCTAATAGATCTCATTCGGTTTTGGTATAAATATAGACATTTCATATTGCTAAATTATTTTTTTAATACCTCTCAGTTGTTTTTTTCTTATTGGTTTTCTTAGCCAAACTGCTACAATTCGCGACAAGACTTGCTCAAGATTCAAGTCAAGCTTAAAAAATCATAAGAACAGTCTTTCCGATTTGGTTAGTGTAACATATAGTAAAACTTATTGTTATAGAAAACTTTGTTGGTTAGAGTCGAATACCAATAAATTTTTGAAAAAATTCCATACCAGATCAGAATTTCTCAATAAATCCATTATGATCCCAAATCAAAACTCTTTCGCTACACCACTTGTTGGAAAGGCGGTTAAGTTACATCACAATTTTTTTAAATACATGCATCCAGTCCCACTTCATGTATTTGTCAAAAACGGAAGCTTTGAGTTTAGAGTAGACTATTTATTCAAACCAAGGTATATTCCATTTTTGATGGCAATATTTCTAGTTTCTTTCCTATTTACATTGGGATCTTGTCTGGCAATGCCATTTATTCAAATACTTTATAAATCGTCTACTGTAAACGTTGTATCAATGGTTTTTGGCATTCTGCTCGGCACATGTGTATTTTATGAAGTGGGAGTATATCTAACTTATTTCATTTCACCTGAAATGGAAACTCTATCTAATCAAATATGCCTACATAAAAGGAAACGTAAGCTGAAATTCAACTGTTTCTAATACTAATCTATAATAACTCTGGATCGAGTGGGTCAAGTTTGTCCCCGATTTGTTGAATATATTATTTGTCGAAATCGAGATGTCAACAAGTTATTTTTTCAAATTTCAGATTACAAAGTGCAAAGGATTTACTGTACAGATTGGATGGGCTTACTACTTTTTGCAATAAGCTTGGAAAGCGTCGTAATCGCATTAGTTTTACCTTTAGCTACAGTTTTAATGGAACTTGATCCATACTACCACATTTATGAGCTTTTATTGCCGTCTCGATACGAACGAGGATTATTAGTTATATTGGCTACATTTTGTATACGCTTAATTCTCTTCACAATTTCTGCCGCAGAATTTCTACGATTTATCGGCACACTTGCAATTTTATTGCTTAGCTTACTTTTTACAAATACAACTTGTCTTAAAAAGGTGATCTCTCAGAACCACTTTTCTGAATGGTCTACTATCAAATTGTACACTCAACTACGTCTAATTTTGTTGAGACCTGATTTTGTAATTCGTCTCACTGCAAATCTGTTTTTATTATGTAACCAACTTATAATAACAGCTAGCATATGGATGGCACTCAAGTGTGGACGAATTTTACCAATTTACATAACATATTTAGCTTGTCTCATAGTAGTAGTTACAACTGGTACGGTAGTGATAGTTCTTCCAGTTTTGGTGGGAATAAGTGAAAGTAGCCAGAAATTTTTTTGGTACAAAAGAGCTTGTTTTCATACTTATAATAGAAATGAGGCTAAGCAGTACTACTTTTTTAAATGGAGATCCCAACGTTTAATACCGATAAGGTTTGGAGTTCAATTTACGTTAAACCAAGAGTCCTCAATGAATTATTACGAAGTTATTATTACTGGTATTGTAAATGCTATTTTACTTTTTCATCCTTAACCTATTCTAGATATTAATGTTGTTATTGTTATTGATTCATAAATTTTAAAAGTTGATTTTTAAATATACCGCGAACTATATTTGTTTATTACTCATATTTTAATAAAATGCTTTATTACTTATAAATAACTAGTATCATAATCGCAAATGTTTTGTTATTTTACAAAATGAAATTGCTTGTTTAGTTATTCGCGTAACATACCAACCATAAACTGCTTTATTTTTAATATTGCTTGGCTTATTTCTCAGTTTTCCAAACATTGATGCCTCAGATATTGCATCTAGACTTTATTCTAGCTTTTATATCGGTTTGGATTTTTGCTTGAACTAGATCCAATTAGCTTAAACATTCATATATAATATTCTTTAAATATTCTGATAACTAATTTTGTCCAATTTCTTTACAAATATTAATTTAAGTTTATTTTTATCTTGTTAGGCTTTAAAAGACAATTACATACATGCTAGTTAACAAGTAGAAAATCAATAATTCGATCCAAACAAAATAATTGAAATACAGGCGGAGTTGTCTTCTCATTATAGTTTGACAACCCAAATCGAATTCGTTCGAGTTGACAAGACTTAAGAAACCTTTCCAAACATTTGCACTGCTTTATTGACAAAATACTAGCTATCCTCACTTTTAGTTTTAAATCTGCCAATGAATCTACCGATGCTTTATAAAAATCTCCCGCAAATCCATAAACTATAACAATATTCAACCCTGCTTGAAAAACAATAAGTGCAAATACAAAAACTAAAACTGGTGGTAAACTAGGATGTAGGACAATAGAAACAGCTGAGAGTACCTGTGCTCCTCCGCTTGAAATAAGTAGCACAAGTGAAAGGGTTACCATTCCATTGTTATATAATTCAACAAGCAAGTGTACCTCTCTAAATGCTACAATTCCAGAACTGAACAATTCATCTGCACTGCCACTACTACGCTTAGTGCTATTCAGTTTAGCAGAGAACTTTTTATGCGCAATTTCTTGACAATATGCCAAGAATACTGCGCCAATTAGTATATCAGCAGCTGCACAAATTCCGTGAGTTGATATCATTTTAGAATTACAATAGTTTAGGAGGATTGCAAGTGGCTGGAATATCCAAAAGAGAAGCTTTTGCTTCCGGTTCTGGTATCCAAATTCTTCAAGAAGCCAAGTTGTATTGAAAGGCAATGATTTCTTTAGAGCACAAACAGTAGTCATCATCAGTGAAAGTAGCCATTTGCATATGAAACATGTCATTTTACAGAAATATTCAACCAGTTCAGTTTTCTTCGAAAGGGAAATTTTCATGTCTAAAACCGAATAAGATTGCTTCAACTTAGTTTTATTCAATTCAGTATAAATCTTGGGCTTTAAATTATAATTTACTTTCTTGCAGATGGTTTTGTTCAATTTCGGTCACACCATTCAGAAACGCAACAAAGTCTTCTGGATAGAAAGCGCACATTCTGTACCGTTCCACAACAAGCAAAAGGCAGAACAACATGATAAGACACAAGTTTGTGTCGGCGTTTGATGAATTGCTTTTAGTTATCGTTTCAACTGCTATCCGTGTAACCACTGATCCTGCTATTAGCAGCATCAGAATCCAGCGAAATACAAAACCAGTCTTAACGCGACCACTTTTGGCAACGATTTCCACCTTTTTAAGATTCTTGTTGTAAGTCAACAGCTGACCAGCTATTTTTGGTGAAGTTTGATTAGCTTCAATCAGAAGATGTAGATAGTTTTCGGAAATACTCATTTTCTTGGTAAATGTTTGGCTCAAATATGGCAAGTTTAATATTTGCTGGTCAAATTCAAATTTAGATGTGAAGCTTGACAAAATTTTAATGAAATTAAATTGCATTTAACTTTTCCATACCAGAATAAGGTATAATTGTCTAATAAGGCTAATACATGTTATTGGAGACTGAAAATTTAATCTTATTTTTTACTCCCTTTTATCATTCCATCAATAATTTAAACTACAATACTTTGGCATTATATAGAGAATGTCTAGAAACTAAATCGATAGTTAAAACTTGAAATAATCTTCCGTCAGCTGTCACTTAAATTATTTTCGTTTATCCTTATCGATGTTCAAGTTTAAGAATTTGGCAACAGGGGTATTATTTATTTTAAATCAGCCATATATTTGCTGTAATGAACTATTCAAGGTTTGGTTGTTATTCAGTTTCAACCAAATTGTTACAAATAAACACTTTGGATTTAGTCTGTTATTTTAAAAGTAAACCAGTTTTCCAGGTTGCAATTTATTCATTTTCTTATATTTGACTCTAATAACACAATATTTAGATTTAAAGCGCTTATAGTTTTCGACTACAAAACTAATACCTACTTTCAATATTTCCTGGTACTTTTATACATGTATAAAGCAATTTTCAACCTTTTAGAAGCTTCCACTAAAACTAAGTATTAGTTGTCTAACAAATAAACACAATACATAAGTGGCACATACTAATTCGAAAAACATGGTCTAATAAATGAGATCCTGATAATATGATGTGATACTGGAAATAGTCAAAATGTCAACAAGTTAAGAACGCTTCAATTCAACTACAAAACGTTTCTGAAGTGGAAGCATGTAATTATTACTCGTACTAGCTGTGCCTGCTGGAGTGTTTTTATATAGTAAATTACCTCAAAATATTATATCTTACTAACATTAAAGAATAACATTTATACGAGCGTAATCCCTTCACAACAGAAAACATATATTTATCTTTCGAATTTGTTGTATATCCTTTAATATCTATGTTATAACAATCAACACTGGTAGATTTACATGAGAAGACATATTTTTTTGGAATTAGAATTTCATGTAAATATTCATCAAATAAAGGAATTAATAATGCATGTATGTGTATTGACTACAATTGGGAATCATACTGCTCATATAGCAAAGAATGCGTTTCGTTCATGTATTTTGACAAAACCCGCATACCTTACTCCACAATATTGCATTTATACCCAAAAGGGAAAGATATTTTAGTCCGATTACAAGCCAAGGGTTAGTTCTGTAAGCATTTCGAATTCTAGTTAGATTATACAAGTTTTGTACAGTCGGGCATAATGTTTTATGAATGTGTTCATTCAACTTAATGTGCATTTTTGAAACATAAAATGCACAAAGCTTTTTTTTGCTCTGAAGAAATATGTAGCATTGAAACAAAGCGTATAACTGCACGTGTGTACATGCAGGTACTTATAATTTGTGCATCGTACAATAAGCAAACCTTTTTTAAATAAAACTCCTTACTTTCTGGAAAAGAAATAAAAGCATGCGTGATTTTAGAAAAAAACAGACGTTGATGAAGATAAGAGGATTAATATATATATATATACTACTACTGCTATGTTAGTGTGTAAAATTGCCATGAACTTCATTTCAGCTTAGTTTGGCTGTCTTTTCAGTAAAAAATCTTTCAACACATTTTACTTCTTCAGTAGTTCGCTAGACATTGTCGTACAAAGTATCACAATGGCAGGTTCTCCATCAAATCCGTTCTTAATAAATTTCATATTAATTATCACAATAAGTTATTTTGCGCAGTCGTCTGAATATTTTCATGATGATATCACCAAAGTTTTTAGAGGAATGGTGGATGAAAATCCAAACGATATCCAGTTTTTCGCCTATCCCAATCCAACGTAAGTTTAATTACTAATACTTGTACAAATTTAATGCGATAAATCCGTTAAAATTCTAACCAGTCTACAAATATTTTACTTAAAGTGACGTTAACCAGGCATTCGAAATACTTGTCGGCGACACAAACTCTCTAGTGAATAGTGGTTTGAAACCCAACCTACCTATTATAATTATTGTCCACGGCTTCCGTTCTAATGTCAGCAGTGAAATGCCTCAAACCCTGAAAAATGCTTTTCTTCAGGCCAATCTAAACTTAAACATTATAATTGTAAACTGGGGACAATTATCCACTCCTCTACCTGCCGATCAAACTGCATGGTTATATTACCTTGTTCCTCCAAATGTTCCAATTGTGGCAAAACGTTTATCTCAATTCATTCTATTTCTCTGGAAAGCTAATTTTATTAGCAAGTTAAGTGACAATTATATAATTGGACACAGTTTGGGAGCCCATGTGTCAGGATTAGCTGGAAGAGATATTTATTTGGAAACAAATAAGAAAGTTGGAAGGATTACAGGCCTGGATCCCGCAGGCCCTTTGTACTATCCTTCATTACCCAACAAAAATTTGATGAAGGAAAATGCTCTATTTGTTGATATTATTCATACAAATGCTGGTTTACTTGGATCACTAACAAATGACGGTCATATTGATTTTTGGCGTAAGTTTTAATTAATTATTTTAACTTTTAGTTTTTATAATTTAATTATATCGTCTGATTTTTTGGGGCAGCTAATGGAGGATGTTCTCAACCAAACTGTGAATTTTACGATACTTCATCTGTTGCCACTTTGGGAAGATGTAGTCACCAGTATGCCTACCATTTATATGCTGCCTCCATTACAAAATCGATTCCCTCATGCCCTTGTCAATACACTGGATTCTCAAGCAACCTTCCACTATGCGATCTGCACTGCAGTAAACCTCTTAATTTAGGATTCAACTGTCCTCACTGGTGAGTGGTGTTAGCTTTGTTTTAAGAAGTGTTTACAATATTTAAGTACATAGTTTATCTATAATCTTCAAAAATAGCAAAAAATGTATTAACAGAAGTCATTTTTATTCATAGGGCTCGTGGTGTTTACTTCGCGTCAACTTACAACTGGAAACAAATATAAGTTTTAATTTGTGGCTTAATCAGTTATCAAATTTTAAACGAAATTAACCGGCCACATTTAATCATCGTAACCTTATTAAATCGACACTTTCCTACTAAAATATTATTTTAATTTAGCTAACCATAACTTACGTGAATAATTTTTTTTTTAATTCTATTTTTGATTTAATATTTTGATCAATCGAAGATATATGTATATAAAACGTGGAAAATTACCTAAAACTAAAATTGTAAAAATATTAACTTTAACAAATTCTATAAATAGTTAAAGGCTAGTTTATGTTGGCTTTGTCCACGTTCTTATTTTTTTTTGGGTATGTACTTTTTGTACTAATAAGTCGATTCTTGGCAATTTTTAGACTTGAATATGAACTCGATATAATCGATTTTCTATTTCGATATCAAGCTCAAAAAACAATTTAAAAAGTTATTATTCAAGCAGTCGTACAATATTGCCTTACCAAATTTATAAACCCGAACTTTATACACATTTGAGTTTACACTTAATAAGTTCTTGCTATGTCAATAGAAAACCACTAATTTATAAGAAGACGCTCAATAAAAAACCATTTGCTGCTTTAAAATAATATTCATAGAATTCAAACACAAGTAATGAGTCCCAACAAAAATTCCTTCGCAACACCACTCGTCGAAAAGGCTGTCAAATTAAATCAGCAAATATTCAAAATCATGTATCCATTTCATTTTCACATTTTCGTTAAAAACGGAATTTTTTCATTTAAAATAGACAATCTATTTCAGCCAAAATATATTCCATTTCTTTTATCTAATTTTTCGCTCTCATTCATATTTACAATTGGATCTTGCCTAGCACTGCCAATTTTTCAAATATATCAGGAAAACTCTACTGTTACCGTTGTGTCAATTGTTTTCGGTATATTATTCTGTGCATGTGCACTTCTTGAACTTGGAGTGTACGTTCTGTTTTCAGTTGCCCCAGAAATTGAACCGTTAATAAATCAATTAAGTTTAATCGAACGAAAATGTAAGTTACCATTTTAATATTTTAAAACAATCGTTATTAAAAAAAATTGATTAAGTTAATTTTGTACAGATTACAAAGTGGAGAAACTTAATTCAACAGATTGGATGGGCTTATTCCTTTTCGTCGTAAATATTGAATTCGTTTCAATAGCTATATTCGTACCCTTGGCTACTGTATTAATAGAAATTGATCCATATTACCCCTTCTTTGAGCTATTATTGCCGTCCCGTTACGAACGAGAACTTACAGTCATACTATTAGTCTTTTGGACAAGATTGATTATTTGTACAATTTGCATTACAGAGTTTTTACGCTTTCTTGGCATAATTGTAATTTTACTCTTGAGCATTGTCTTTACAATCACAACCTGTCTTAGGAAAATCTCCAATTCTCACACCGCTACCGAATCGAAAACTCTTAAATTGTATGCTCAGCTACGAGTAATTTTGTCGTCGATGGACTACGTAATTCGTCACCTAGCAATCTTTTTAATGCTCTTTGTTCAAGTTGGTATTACCGTTTTAACTTGGATGGTGGTTAAATGCAGGCATATCATGCCTATTTATATGACTTTCGTGGCTTGTTTCATGGTAGTTGTGGCAGTTATAGGGATAGCGATTATTTTACCATTTGCGGTGGAAATTAATGAGTGTAGTCAAAAATTTGTTTTGCGCAAACAAGCACTCTATCACACATTTAATCGACATAAAGCCAAATACAAATATTTGGTACAATGGAGATCCCAACGTTTGCTCTCTTTAAGGTTTGGAGAACAGTTTACCTTAAACAAGGAGTCCGAAATGAACTTTTACCAGGTTATTATAAGTGGCATAATTAATGCCGTGTTATTAGTTAAGCCCTAGTATATTTTGAAAATCACACATTTAGCAATCCTAACTATAATATGGAACTTTAGAAATTTTAATTATAAAAGTAGGTATGAGTTTTTTTAAACTTGTTTTTAAAGTTTTAAACTTTAAGTCATTGCCGGATTAAATCAAGTATAACTGAAGTACAATTAGTTTGCTATGTAGTGCCCAGATATTCATGTCTTCAAAAGTGAATGTTATTATTGCAAAATGAGTTGATGTAATCGATTTTTATTATGAATTCATCACAATAACCAGGTGTAAGGACAGGTATTTGCATTCCAATGTCTCTATCCTTGTTCACGTTTAAAATTAAACGCTGTCTATGTTTTCAAAACCCTTCAGCTCAGAGCTTTGAGAACTTTAAATCTACAAAATACTGCCAAACTCTTTAATTGTTTGATTAAGCGCTTACTACAAACTTAAAAAATAAAGTATTAAACCTGCTAATAAATTTGATTTTTTCTTCTTCATTTTTCGAACTTTTGTTTTAATCGCTTACTCAATTTTAAACCAAATTAAGTCACATTTGACAATCGGAATCTTCTTAAATCTACACTTTTCGAACCAAATATAATTTTAATTCGGCAGAGCATAACTTATTTGGCACCTTTTTTTTACTTTATTCTATTTTTGTTTGCCTATTGTGGACACCGGTATAAATATATCTATAACGTGGAAAAGTACTCAAAACTATATAAAACTAAAAAAGTAAAAATATTAGCTTTACAAATTCTGTAAATAGTCAAAAGCATATTATGCCTGCCTTCTTTAGCTTTTTATTTCATTTTATATTAACCAAATATATTCGATTTTTATGACGATATCAAGTTTAAAAATAAATTTCAAACCAACAAGTTATTCAAACAGTCGTACGATATATTTATAAACCTTTTTTCACATAAGAATTTTTTCGACATTTAGTTTTTAATGCGTCAATTAAAAACTAACAATCTACTCGAAAAGGCTTACTGTAAACAATCATTGGCTGGTTTAAGAAAATATTCATAGCTTTCAAAAAATATGGGTTGGAACTCAAATTCGTTTGCTACACCGCTTGTCAAATAAAGGAGTTAAGTTAAATCAGGTGATATACAAAAAGTCATGCATCCATTTCATTTCACCTATTCGTAAGAAACGGAATATTGTGGTTTAAAGTAGACAACCTATTTCAGCTTAAGTATATCCCATTTTTCACATCTATATTTTTTCTTACATTTGTACTCACTTGTATTGGAACATGCCTATCCACTTTACCCATTCTTCAAATATTTCAGTCCGATTCTACTGCTAACGTTGTGTCAATTGTTTTCAGAATGTTGTTTGGTACATGTGCCTTTCTCCAACTTGCAGTTCTTGTTATGTTCTTCGTTGCCCCATAAATACAAGCAGTAGCAAATCAATTATTCTTGATTGAACGAACTCGTAAGTTTACGTAATTCAGATGAGACTATTTGCTGGAATTACATATTTAACCGTTTAATTTTCTAGATTACCACGTCAAAACACCAGACTCAACCGATTAGATTTCTTAGGCCTATTTCTTGTTGGAATAAACATGGAAGTTATTTAAGTTGTATTATTTTTACCTTTAACTTTCGTCTTAATGGAATTTGATCCATACTACAACTTTTTCGATCTTGTATTCCCGTCGCGTTACACCAGGGAACTAATTATCATTCTGTTAATGTTTTGGATAAGACCAATTTTTGTGCAATTTCCATCGCAAATTTTGTTCGACTCATTAGCATGGCAATATTTTTTGTTTTGAGCATTGTTCTTACACTAACGACCAGCCTCAAAAATATTATCAATGGAAATACCTTAACTGAATCGAAAACTCTCAAATTTTACACTCAGCTACGACTACTTTTGCTAACTGGGGACTACGCAATTCGTAATTTGACCATTCTTTCATGCTTTTTGTATAGTTATAATTATACAATTATTATTTATGAATTTATTATTTACAATTATGAAGTTATAATTACAGTATTTACTTGGATAATGCTTAAATGTTGGCATCTTTTGCCAATAAATATAATTTTAGTGGCTTGTCTCGTTACAATAGTTACAAATATTGGGCTGGCTATAATTGTACCATTTGCGGTAAATAATAAGAGAAACTAGTCAAAAATTTGTTTTGCAGAAACGAGCCATTTATCACACATTTAAATGAGGTAAAGCAAAGTACCGATGCTTTGAACAGTGGAGATCCCAACTTTTGCTTCCTATAAGGTTTGGACTTCAATTTACTTTAAACAAAGAGTCCGAAAGGAAGTTTTATGAGGCTTTAGTACGTGGCATAATTAATGTGGTCTTATTGAACGATCCAAAGTTAAGCCTAAATGTTAAAATAACATATTTATATTCCTGATAGCAAAATGATTTGTAAATAGTAAACCTTAATGTATACAAATGTAGAAAAATTTGGATTTCTTCGATATTTTAGCCGTTTTTAGCAATGGACATAAATTATCGATTACGTTATCACATTTTTAATGTTGTTATCTTGGGGTGTAATGAGAAATCTTTAAAAAAATGTTTTAATTATTTATTTAAAATATTTATGAGCATTTTCGTATTGATTCTTTATTGGCCCGTTTGATTTTCGAATTTGAAGTTTTAAGAGATGTAATTATTTTAGGTGTTGTGATGTTTGGGTGAAAATAATCTTTTTTTATTGCCGTCGTAAATTTTTAGGGCTTCAATTTTTCTTGCTAGAAATTTGGGTGGATGCATTCGAAAGCAAACAAAAATGCGTCATGCGCCTCAAAAATTTACTATTTTGGTTATTTCTCAAACGTTATTCGAAAACTTTTACGACTATACGACTATTTATTTTAAATCTCTGGTTGAATTATTTATTAGGTTTCTACAACGCTCATAATTTAAATTGCAACTATATGTAGTAATTTGCAAACCATTGTCAATATGTAACGATAATTCTGTCATTTTAAACATTGAATTATTTTCAAAAGATCAAAAACCCACATTATAAAATTACAATTTTTTAATCCCATACTTTTTTAATGTTTTATTCGCCAAGAGAATAGTTCGATTATCCTACTAGACCAGCTTAAAAGATACAACAATCTAGGTTAATATAATTACAAATATTTATGTACATTTCCTTGCTTGTGAATTTGAATCAATAGAAAACGTTTTTATTAAGCAATGTAAATATCTCTAGTCAATTTCATACACAAATAACGTTCATATACTTGCTGGAAAAACATTTATTTGATCTTATCAAAATAGTGGAAAAATAGGCGGTGTTGACATTGTCTGTATTATTTACAAACCTAAATCGAATATTTTGATTTGAATAATAATAACAAAACTATCCCAGATCCTTTCGTTGCTTCGTTGACATATTATGAGTTGGTTTAGCTTTTCGCTTAAAACAAGACAATGAAACTAAATACTTACATCTTGTAAAAATAATTCCAGCAAATCCATTAAACCACAGCACTACTAAGAATTGCTGAAGAAACAATAGCCATATATACGAAAAAAGTACAAATGAGGTATTTTTTAATAAGCATCAAGCATGCATTGTATCTAAAGAATGCCCTGTGTTGAATGCATTTAAGCTTAATCTTTAAAATGTTTACATTAAAGCAGCCTTTCCTAAAATAAACAAATATGAATTTATTTTTTGACTAACAGCAGGTCAACTACACGATGAAGACAAAATTGCTGAAATAAAGGTGGTGTCGTTTTCTCAATAAAATTTGACAAACCAAACTTAATCTTTTGCACTTGACAAGACTTAAAAAATCTGCTTACAATCCTCCATTCTCTTTTCGCAATAAAAATGTGTCCTCTTGGCACATTTTGACGTTTCATGTTTGATAAAATGTTATGGGATGCGCTATAAAAATCCCCTGCGAACCCATAAGTTATTAATATTATCAAGCCAGTATTCAAACTTACACTGAAGTAAAACAGATTCAGTGGAATAGCAGCAGTGTCCCATGAATTCTGCCAAATGAGGCCAACAAAACAAATTGTTTGTGATATTCCACACACGACTAGATTACAAAATAGCAAGGTTTGCATACACTCGTTGTATTTTTCCACCAAAATGTGCATTGCTCGGTTTAGTGTTAAAGCAGATGGTAAATCTTCAGAATTTGTTTGCATTGAAATTGAAATTTTTCTGCATTTATAATATTTTATAAATTAAACTATGATTTTTTTAATTAAATATCAATGATGATTTTACGGTTAAATTTTTTCTTACTTGTTGACTAATTGCTGACAGGATATAAGCATTATCAAACCAGTGAGTAAATCAACTGTCATTCGATATCCATGAATTGACATCACATGCCAAACAATATGGTTTAAAGCAAATGAGAGTCCATTTTGAAACATTTTCCACAAAATTGTTTCTGAATTCGACCAACAATTTAAATTTTCAAGTGGCCAAATCACGTTGAATGGTATTGTGGGGTATAGGACACATGCTATTGGGATGGCGTACGGACATGCTCGTCTACAGCAAAATCGAAGAAAGTGAAGAAAGTATTTTGCAAGTTTCCATTTCATTGGAACATTTTCCTGGATACCTTTTTAAACGAAGGGCATAGATTTTATTGTTAATTTAATACAAATTTACTTTAATTAAAATCTAAACCTTATTGCTAATTTACCTTTGACATGTGTCCTTATATTTATAATTCCATTGAGAAAGTTGACATAGTCGTCTGGGAATTTCTCTCTTATTCTGCAATGCGTTGCAACCAACAGCGATACGAATGTTACCGAAATGCACAAATTGACCATAGGAATTGTGTTTAAGCTTCGATCCATTTTTGAGAGCTGTATGAAATATATAACATGTAGAAACATCAAGGCAGCAAAAGCTACGAGAATGGCCCAGCGAATTTTGTAGTTGGACCTGGTCCTTAAGTTTTCAACTTTTATGAATTTTTGTGAATGGAGATCAAAGTCGAATAGTTGAGCAGCAAATTTTGGGGATATTTTATTTGCCTGGATTATTAGTTGCAGAAATTCTTTTGAGTGAACCATTATAGAAATTTGGGTTGCTGAAACGAAATTTTAAAAATTACTACTGTGTTCTATTTAAAAAGGTTTGTATTTTTAGAGTGCGTTTTGTAAAAGTGGATTATATTTTAAATGTAATAAATTTTGGAATAATTATTTCGAACAATTTTTTTTAGAAGTTGTAACAAAATTTGAATATGTTACTTCGGAGTTGCTCAGTACAAGCCTGGTATAAAAAAGTTCTCGTCCATGGAATTTGGTAATTATTAATAATTTAGCCTGTATTCCCTAAAATTAACAGTTATTTGCTTCTAGCCAAACTATTATTTTCCGTATAAGTTGCTAAGAAGCTATGTAATTATGATGATGAATCAAGCAACGTGATTTGTTATGTGAAACATAATTTTAGGTTTACTTCCTTTTAAGCTTTTTGATTTTGTTTACTGATTTCATGTTTTGTTCAAAACTTAGAATGTTTAAACGTTAAATTAGCTGGTTGATTTTTGAAAGATATTTATTAGCCTAACTTTTTGCTCAAACAACATTATCGGGTAATTATACCAACTTTGATGAATCCAAATATCCACTGTACTAATTTAATGTAATTATAAACACATCTTTTGCTCAAATATTTGTTTTATTTGACTTGAATTTTACCAAATAACAACACATATTTGTAAGTTATCAGTAACTTTAGTTGTGTTCATTTTTAACAAGATTTACATACAGTGTGCATGCTTAAAATATAACTATAACTTTACTATTTGCCTTAAAAGATAAGTCTCTATTAGTACACAATTTTCTTAATTGCTACCTGTAATGCTAAATTTATTCGGAATCAGGTTTACCTTACTTGACAACATTTACTGATGGTTACTTATGACAATAGTTTTTAAACAAATTGTAACTGTGATTAAACATTTTATTGTGAATGTATGCAGAATATTACGCTAAATTCAGTATTTTGGTAGAATATTTGCGAAACTAAATTATCCCCAAAAATCTTCAAAAAGATACATATTTACGTAATGGAAAATGAGAATAATATTTTGATCTAACCAAAAAAGATCTTTTGCTTATCATTTTCTGGCCAATTTTTCGCACGCTTTTTCCGTCCGGTTATTTGAATCGTTTTGCAAATCGCTCTAATTTCTTTTTAGACGGATGCACTTTCTTAGGAAATTAGATCCTTCTACATTTTAACTACGCACTAAAACTAAAATTACCGCAATATAAACCAGTTTATTGGGTAATGGTAAGAGACTTCTTTCTGAAGCTGTCAGATAAACTGAAATAAACTGCGATTCTTTAAGTAGGCAATCTTTCTGAGAACTATTCCTTACTTGCATTAGGTGTTAATGTGCATGTGACAGAAAAAAGGCAAACAAAGAATTTATACTTTTTGCTAGTGTAAATTTCATACTATTTTATTATTTTTTGTGCACTTTAGCGTGTCAAGTGTCTCTTGGGGTATTGCTTATTCGGTAGTTTGTTAGTAGAGCAAAAAAATTAAATCCCTTTGAGCCAACTAAGTAAAGCAAAATTTACATAAAAAGATGTCATTTTAACTATTGAATTCTCAAGTATGTATATCAGCAAAAACAGTTTAATATACCCAATACTTCAAACAAATCCTAAAATTATAAGTAAAATCATGATATGTTATCATTAAATTAATTATTCATATAAATAATTACTACTTTATATTTTATAAGAAGCTCTCAAAAACACGTCAGAAATTCGACTAGTTGTACGCACGTGTTTACAAATTCAGTAAACTACTTCGAAAATCGTATTCCTTTCTACAAGCAATGTTTTGTATAATTATGCTATCTTCTAATATTTAAACTGAAAAACGGGATCTTGAATTCCAATATGTTTGCATATATTCGCTAATTGACCAGCAGCAAATCAACTACACGATTCAAACAAAACAGCTGAAATACCAAGGGAGTAGTCTTATCAATATAATTTGAAAACCCAAATCTAATCCTTTCAATTTGACAAGAATTTAGAAACCTTTCAAAATACTTGCGCTGTTTTACCGACAAATTACGTAGTTGAGCTCGTTTTACATTTCGCTTTAAAGCCTTCAAGGAGTCGAAACTTGCCTTGTAAAAATCTCCAGCATATCCATAAACCACAACAATATTCAGTGTTACCTGCAACACAGTGACAACAAATATAAAAATTTCCACAGGTTTTACAGATCCCGAAGACGAATACAAAACAAGGGAAACAGCTGAAAACACCTGTGTTCCTCCACTCGCAGCAATTAGTGCAAACAGTAGAGTAGCCATTCCATGATTGTACAATTCAACTAATATGTGCATCTCACGACATGTAACAATTTCTAAAAAGAGATCATTATTTCTAATATCCGAGTTACCGGGTCTTATACCTTTTAATTTAGTTATAAAATGTACGTGAGCAATCTCCTGACAATACGTTAGTATTCCCGCGCCAATAAGTATATCTGCAGTTGAGCAATAGCCATGAGTTGCAATCATAGCCCAATTGCAATAGTTCAGTGGAATGGCAAGAAGTTCCAATATCCTTCCAAATATGCCCATTTTCCAGTTTGAGTAGCCAAAATCTTGGGTAAGCAGCCAGCCTGTGTTAAAAGGAAGCGACTTGTCGATTACACATCCAATGGTCATCATTAACGGAAATATCTTGCAAGTGAAACGGGTTATTTTGCAAAAATACTTAGCCAGTCGAATTTTTCTGGAAAGTTGAATGTTTGTACCTATAATAATAATGTGGTTTCCAAAGTTATTAAAAATTCTAAATAAATTGGTTTTGCGAATACATATACATATGTACCTTTGGCATGTTTTTTCTCAATTTCGATTGCGCCATTTAGAAAGGCAATGAAGTCATCTGGAGAATAGGCCCATACTCTATAGCGTTCAGCAGTGAACAGTACAATGAACAACATGTCAAGACACAAAATACTGTTCACGTTTTGGTTTCCTTCAACGTTTTCGGAAGTGATCTTGGAATATAATATGCGCCAAATCAACGGGCCTGCCACAGTCAGCATTAGTATCGAGCGAAAAACAAAACCAGTTCTTTCTCGTACAGTTTTACCAATTATTTCCACCTTGTTGCGCTTGGAATTGTAGGTGAAAAGCTGACCAGCTATTTTAGGAGAATTGGCATTAGCTTCTGCCAAGATCTTTACGAAATTTTGTGCTATTTTCATTTTGATGGTTTAAAAACGCGTTGTATTCTTTACGCGAGCTTTTCTGGTTTAAACGTGGCTTTATGTAATACCATTTTACCAGCGTATTTGGCACGCCGAAAATAAGTTATTTTAAACTTTTGTCATGGAAAACACATTTGTTATGGAATATTTCAGAATAAATTATCGACTAATTCAGACTTGACATGAATTGACAGTATTTGTGTTAAGGATAATTTTTTGAAACATTATTTTGGCGTGTCAAGCGTATACCGAAATATTATTTAAAGATTTGTTTTCAAACTGTAATGATTTCTCCTATTATATTGTGTATAAGTAAATATATTTCAAAATCCCTTTATCTGTTAATTTTTTTAATTCAATTTGTTATCATCAGTTTAGGGAATTGTTAACATAGTTTGTTGCTATTATCAACAAATTCGATCTAATACCAGTATCAGTACAATATCTGAGTATAAATATATAATTAACTACTTGCCTGTTTTCTAGAAACGCTTTATGTTGTATTGTTTGAAACGCAAACTCTTAAATTTTTATTTAGAAGTTTGCTTTAAATATTTGGTTGTTTAAGCAGGCTATGTGTTTTGCTTCTCATTTTGTTTTGCACAGAAAACGATTTTGTAAATTATTAAATTGATAACTGTTTGACATGGAGTATGTACATTTATTGTAATAATGTGTTCATATCGAAGTAAAATGTAATACATCGGGAATGTTTTCAATTGTTTTCAGAATAAGAGAGAAAATATCACAATAAGACTAATAATTTAAAAATACGTACATACGTAATTTTAAAATATAAACCAATGTACGTTAATTTTAATATTTCAATATTTTAGAATATCCTAGTGTAATATTTTAGTTAAATATACTATTTTTAATTTAACTTTTATTAAATCTTTTTGTGTGTATTATTAGCAAGTAGTTAATTAGATTACATAGCATATTTTGAATCAAACAATTCATTGCTTCAACCATATTTCCCGATTTTTGGTAAACTTTACAGAATTTCGTTTTCCATGGACAGTATTTCAGAAAGATATGAAATATTCAGGTTGCATTTTATTGGGAAACGCATATTATTAAATCAAAGCCAAAGTTTAGTAACATCAAGTAGGAGTTTTCCAAGTCGACGTATTTACCTAGATAGTGTTAAGTCAGGATATCACAACTCACCTAAGAACCTTTTGCTTTTCATTTCGATCAATTTCAGTTTTATATGCAACAAAAATGACGCTACGCTGACGATGCATCCAAAATAATCACTGTTGAGCAACCGGGTTTCGCTTTATATGTTTTCTATCGTCAGTCTCTCTTTGCTTCGTGTTTACAAATATATACAAAGAGTTTACTTTTGAACTATTTAATTAAATAAAAAATTAAATAATGTAATTAGAAAATGTAAATATAAAAAGCGCACTTTGAACTACTGCTGTTTGTGTTTTCTAGGTCTTCCATTTTAGTTTTTTGTTCTTTTTTGAGTACTTTCCCTAAACACATAACGTGCAAAATTATCTAAAATATAGCAGTTAGAAAAAACCAATATAACCATTTTTTCAATTCTATAAATATTTTATAAACATTATTACGGTTATTTACTTCTTATTTGTTTTTATATGCAATATGTCGAAATATATGAAATACTTTTCTTCAACTCGTTGGCTGCGTTTCAATAATAATTTTAAACCATTAAATCCAAATACCTGATAGTTTAAAAATGAGTTGATTTTCAAGAAATTATTTGGTAAACTTTTAATAAAAACTCTACTAAAAACTAAAGGTATTTTTAGCTGATGACCATTTGACCACCTTTTTAAATTAACAAAATTGTTATAAGAGTAAAATCACATATCATATTAAAAGGTCTTAATTAAGTCTTTGGACTACCACTTACTTCAGTACGTTATTCGTTTATTTAATGTTGGCTATTTTCCCTTTTTATACCGTTTTACTTGTTATTCCATTTTTTGTATGATTACTGTAGTCATATAGCGTGAAAATTTCCTAAGACTAAGTAAACAGAAAAATATTATTTCACAAATTCTATAAAGATTTTAAAAACAGTACTTCGGCTTTGTCAAAGCTTCTTATATAATTTTTATACATATTTTCACGAAATAAATAAATGATTGCGATCTATTCGTTGGCTTCGTTTAAATAACAATTATATAACCAATAGATCAAAATACCTGATAGTTTAAAAAAACAAGTAATTTTTGAAGTTAAATTCGATTTCTGTATTATATTGTCATACCCAATTTATAAAATATTGACATGTAGTAGCGTTTCCATCCGTTTAATTTTAGTTTCGTAGCTATAAAACCTACTTAGACATGTGTACTAATAAATCATACATTTTTGTGTTGATAGTTTCTTTAATCTCTGGATTTCAATGGCCATAAATTTAATATATTTTAAAACTACATAGTTCGAACTACTAAAACGCAAGAGTCGGATTTCTCACTATTTTTTTGAATTAATTTTGAAAGAAATTTGAAAAATATTTACGTTATGTTAGTTTTCCCGTTTTTAAAAACAGGATTTTCTTTGTGACCATCTGTATAGGGAAATATGTTGCCGTTAAACACTACTAGTTTAAATGATGCTGCTTTTAAAAAATAGGAGTTAAAATGCTATTTAAAATGCATGTAAAACATGTAATGTATGTATATGCATTTTTGATGGAATTGGCTGGGTAGGTTGTTTGTGTGTTGTATAACATAATGTATTTCTGTAGGACTTCTTGTTCGGTGTCATTTTGTGTCAATATAGCCAGCAATTCATGTTTTCTCTCATATCCATGGAAAAGCACTGTATTACAAAGTAGGTACCCCCTTGAAAGGTTGTCTTGTTATATACATACATATACACTTCGTTTTTGGTGGTTGGTTCTTGTATCTGGATTGCGGTAAGATGGATTGATGGAAAATTACAACTCCAAAACGGGGAATTTAAAATAGACTTTCTGGTAATGACAATTATTTCAAATTTACGTTAAAATATTCATACTAACTTCTTTTAATTAGCTAGAGGATATTTTACCCAACACAAAAAGATGCAGTCACATTAGAACACCTAAGAAAACTTTTCATTGTTATTCCCTTACATATGCACTTCGTTTCTGGTGGTTGTTGTAAAAAAATTGTATGCATTTATGGAAACTTAAAACCCAAAAATGTGCATTAAAAATAGACTTCCTGGTATCGACTTAATTCAACCGCACATTAGAATGTACATACCAACCTTTTGTTTCTGTAACAACAAATTTCAGTTAAAATCGAGTAACCTCTATAAATCGAGTAGCAGAATTAAAGTGCATTTTTGTTTTTCAGTTGTGCGCAAACCCAGGACGAAAAAGGATCATGTACGAAAAGGTTGGGATATATCTTTACGTTAGCTTGGGTTAGGTTTTAGTTAGGTTTAGATTTAAGTGTTGGGTTACATAAGTTTTATTAGTAGAAAAGTAGCGATTAAACGTTTTTTCATTGTCATTCGAAAACAATTACGCATTCAACTGTTTAAAAAGTATTCGAGAAAAGTAAAAAGGTGATAAATGGAGTTGTCGTGTGCCTATTTTCCAGTGCGACGTGTCATTTTCATGGCGAGGACTTGAAGAATACAATCGAGGTGGACTTGTGGTGACTGGTGGTATTGGGGGGTTTGAAGAGGACACAAGGGAGTGGTAGGTGTGCGTTGGGAGTATTTCTTGGGATTTTCTCACGAAATTTTCCTATTATAATAATTAAAACAAATGGGAATAGTAAATTGTTCATTTTATAATAAATAAAGGCAAATTCACAAAGCTCAGTCAGTATAATCAGTCTTTTTCATTTAATTATTAAATCTTCATCTCATTGATAGAGGTTGTTTCACAAAATAGAAACTTAAGTGACTCTCCCTTCAAATCTTCGGTAACATCACGACGCTAGAAAGGATCTTAATATATAAACAATTATTATGCTTGACAAATATTAAAAACAATAATAAGGGCAGTTAATGATGATGCCGAGAGATGGATACAAACTTCAAAAGCGTTAGTTTCCTTTGCGCGATCCTTTGGGATCTTCTAGGAAGTATTGTGGGCGAATTTAGGACAAGAACGTCGAGCAATAAGAGGCAGTTGTTCCCAGGAACGGTGATGGCGGAGATCTTTCAAATTTGAAATCGGGATTCAAAAGCAGATTGGAAGTTGTAGGAATCTGTTCTGGAGGAGAAAGCGACTGATGAGAAGACTGCTGAGGAGGTGGTAGGAGGGTAGTCATTTCGAGTGGCGTTGGATCATGGGAGGACCAGGAAACCTAACTTGGGCTAGTCAAAAAATCCATCCTGTTCCCTTCAGTCCGGCTTCCACTAGCAGTAGCAGCAGCTGACTATGATGATTTATAGGTGATTAGACGTTCTTCGTCTTCCCTTTTATCCTGACCCTCGGTTTTACTAGTTGCCTTTGCTGACGTGGTGTACCTCGTAAATGCGGGATTGTCATCGTTTCTGGAAGCTAAGATTGCAACTGAAGGTAAAGTAGCGTTGATGCAGATTTTGCAGACGTTGTTGATCTAGATGACACTGTAACACCGTCTTATCCGCCTTCTGCGGGTTCAGCACCCACGATTTCTATGACAACGTCATTGCGATTTTCCAGATTGGATGGTTCATCTAAAGGCGTTGGACGCCTTGAGCACAGAGTAAACATTGAAATAAAGTTTACTGAACTGATAATTTGAAGATTGCATTTTGTCGAGTCAATCTAGCCCTCCCTATTTGCTTCAATGGCCTCATTATTGCAAGCGCTGGAGGAGGAAAGACTCCTCCAGTGTTATCAATCACAATCGTTTAGACAAGTCACCTTTAATGTCCATCATTCCATTTTCTTTGGTAATCCTCCTTTCTCCCACGAAAAGTGAGACAAAAGTTTTAGCTGTAAGTGAAGACGATCAGATTGATAGAGAGGGTGACGAAGAATGTGTGCGTTGTGCAAGTGAAACTATATAAGCAATGTAAAAATCTGTGCGTAATCAAATAAATAGAGAAAACAGAGAATACAATTTGAGGTGCTTTATGTACTACTAATTTCTAAAGCAAAACACAGGTATGTGTGACTCTTAGCTACACTCATTTGTTTGAACTACGAAAGAAAATTCCATATATTTTAATTTAACGGATCTACACATTTTTAACAGCTTTCTTGTCAGCATTAGCAAGTAGTTCCAACCTTGTTGCGGCAGGCAATTTGGGCATTAGAAGTCCTCAAGTTTTTTTGAGGTCACCAGTCCATCTGCGAGCCAAAGGTTTACTGACGAAGTGATAGATCCGACCGTAGTTCAAGCTTGTGGAACGTAATTAAAATACAATGACATCAAACGTTAAAAATAAGTAATAGGTACTCAGGGATTAAAACGAAACAAAAATGGTTACCCAACGCTAGGGCATGCAGGATCATCAATCTTTTGTCTCGATGGAACAAAGAATTTTTTGTCGCTACAAGCCCTTGAAAAGCAATTGACATATGCAGTAGAGAAAGATGTTCTTAGATTCAATGTTTTTCCTAGTAAATTTCTATGGAAAACCAATGAGCACACACACAATCATATAACAGAACAATTTAAATACGTATAGTACATAGAGTATCTTATTAGATTTATCTAATTCGTTACTTGCAATGTTTTTAAAAGCGCTAACAACTTCAAACCGCCTATTATTCAACCCAGATTTTCCGTTTCGAAATTTCACAAGACGTTTCTATTAGTTAGGTTTAAAATCGAAGAAAGAAACCTTTTTTAGTTTTAAGTATTCACATGCAGATCAGTGAATTGAATTTTAGATCCATCATCTCTAAAGGCAACGCCTTACTAAATTTTTAGTCAAGCATAGTTACTGTAATAATTGAAACCAAACGTACGCTTTATTTACATCTGGTGTGTATTAGTTTTATCAAATTTAACATTGATTAACGATACTTATTTGATCACTCCAGTTATTTGCATTGTATTGATCCAGCCCCTGATTATCATAAGACGTACAGGTGAATAAAATTTATTCATCATTAATTTATGTCAAACATTTACTCTACACCTTTTCTCGCTAAATTTATGACAAACTTGTATTCCTTTGTTAACCAACCTTGAAATGGTATCTAAAAAGAGCTTTTTGAGTCAGAAGACTCGTTCCTATTCTCTTGACCATACGCTTGTTATTTTGATCGTACACTAATAAACAGATTTTCAGATAGATAAGTTCCTCCTGTCTGAATGAAAGTACTCAAAGGCGTATGCATCAGCTCCAATATAGTAACACCTGAACTGTTTGCTGAAGCGGGAGTAAAATGGTATATGTGGTGCCAATAATGAGTTCCTATCATATATCCGGTTGTGTGCTTACAACTTGTTCCTTTATGACCATCATACTAGATTACTCGCATTGTTTTTCTTTTAATTATTTGTCGATTTGATTTTTCAATAAGACATAAACACACACAAACAGTTGAGCCTGACCGCGTGCATTTGTGGAAGCTAAAGATTCCTCCGTGTTGATGTGAGTAGAAAAAACAGTGTATGATGAACGGGTATACTCCTTCACAAGTTCTCCAAATGAATTTCATTTCAATGTGGTATTGAGTTTGGAGACTGCCTTCTTGTTGTCAATCGTAGTACTCAAAACACTACCTTAGTTTTGTGAAAAATAAAAGATTCATAAATAAAGTGTTAATAATAATTTGTGGCAGTTTTTAAAATCTCAACCTTTTTTACTTGTTTTTATCTTCCATCGTGGAAAGTCGTGGTTTCTTTCAGTTCTACTAAAAACAGCAGGATCCATAAATCGATACTTGTCATATTTAAATTATTTTTGGTATTTTTTCGCTTTTTTTCATGGTAACAAACAAGCTAAAATATGTATTACTTATTATTGATTATCGTATGAAATGAATACAGTATAACTTTACTACAATTGGTTTACTATTTAGTGTCCTGAGGACATTGTCTTTCCTGTAATTGTTTTCTTTTATGGATTTTTGGCAGGAACCAGGTGTAATTACAGGTATCCATGTTCAAAAATCCATGTCCTTGTTCATGTTAAAGTTAATTGCTGCCAATTTTTAGCATAACCCTGGCATAACTTCGAAAGTTTAAATCCACAAAAATATATCCCAAATTGTTGAACTGCCTCATAAAGCTCATATTCGAGTAAAAAATTAAGTATTATTGATTGGAAATTGGAATTGTTTTTTCATCAGTTTCTTTCCTTGTTTAATCGGTTAATTATATTTAAACAAATCAACGTCACATTTAAAAATCGTAACGTTCTGAAGTCGATACTTTCCAAAAAACATAATTTTAATTTGGCTTACCATGGCTTATGTAGATAGCTTGTTTTGCTTTATTCTATTTTTGTTTCCTTACTTTGTTTATTGGTAGACATAATATATAAAACGTGTAAAATTACTTAGAACTAAAAAAATATTAAAAATTTGAATTTTGCCAATTCTACAAATAGTCAAAGGCATATTATGTAGGCTTTGTCCACCTTCTCATTTCATTAAAATATGTATTTTTGTACTTAAAAATCCATGCTTAAGCATAGGTTCGTTAGTTTAGTTTTAAAAATATCCCAATATATTACGAAATCAAGTTCGAAAATAAAGATTCAAACAAACAAGTTATTTAAGCAATCGTAAATTATTGTCTTAACAAATTTATATACTTGAACTATGTATGCACGTAAGTTTTTCCGACAAAGTTTCTGCTATGTTCGTTAAAAACGGAATGTTTTGGTTTAAACTAGACAATCTATTTCAACTAAAATATATTCCATTTCTTTTATCCACATTTTTGCTCTCATTCTTATTTACCATTGGATCTTTCCTAGCATTGCCAATTCTTCAAATATTTCAGGAAAAATCCACTGTTAACGTTATGTCAATTGTGTTTGGTATATTATTCTGTGCATCTGCACTTCTTGAAATTGGAGTCTACGTTCTGTTTTCAGTTGCCCCAGAAATTGAGCCGTTAGTAAATCAAATAAGCCTAATTGAACAAAGATGTAAGGCACCTTATCACTATTTAAAAAAAATCTTTAAAACTATTCACTATTTAAAACATACTATTCATTAAATTAAATTTTACAGATTACAAAGTGGATAAACTGAATTCAACAGATTGGATGGGCTTTTTTCTTTTCGCTGTAAATATGGAATTTGTATCAATAATTATATTTTTACCTTTGGCTATCGTGTTAATGGAACTTGATCCATATTACCCCGTCTTTGAGCTATTTTTGCCGTCCCGTTACGAGCGAGAACTTACAGTCATACTAGTAGTTTTTTGGACAAGATTGATTGTTTGTACAATTTGCCTTACAGACTTTTTCCGCTTTCTTGGCATAATTGTAATATTACTCTTGAGCATTGTCTTTACAATCACAACCTGTCTTCGGAAAATCTCCAACTCTCACAACTCCTCCGAATCGAAAACTTTTAAATTGTACAATCACTTACGAGTAATTTTGGTGTCGATGGACTACGTAATTCGTCACTTAGCAATCCTTTTAATGCTCTTTATACAACTTGGAATTACCGGTTTAACTTGGATGGTTTTAAAATGCTGGCAAATCATTCCTATTTATATGACTTTCGTGGCTTGTTTCATGGTAGTAGTAGCAGTTCTAGGGATAGCGATTATTTTACCATTTGCGGTGGAAATAAGAGAGTGTAGTCAAAAATTAATTTTGCGCAAACGAGCAATTTATCAAACATTTAATCGAGACACAGCCAAATACAAATACTTGGTACAATGGAGATCCCAACGTTTACTCGCTTTAAGGTTTGGAGAGCAATTTACTTTAAACATGGACTCTGCAATGAACTTTTACGAGGTTATTATAAGTGGTATAATTAACGCCGTTTTATTAGTTAACCCATAGTATATTTTGAAGAATATATTTACCACATATTTGGCAATCTTCACAACAGTGTTAAAGGTTAGAGTTTTTATCTATGAAAGTTATATGATAGTTTAAGTACACGTTTTTGAATATTTAAAAGAAAACCTTTTATATGTTAAGGATTTATAAATCAATAAATCTTTTCTTCGATTTTCGACCATTCTTTTTAATTAGTTATTTACCTTTCAAAACCATTAGGGCACATTATTCCATTTTATTTTTTTTAAACTGTTTTTCCTAAAGAAAACTAATTTTTATTCTGCTGACCAAAACATATATGAATATTTTTTTTTTCTTCATTCTATTTTTGGTTTCTTACTGTGGCCAGCGGCAGGCATATATGTATATGTGGAAAACTACTCAAAACCAGAAATAATAAAATCATTAGCTTTACAAATTCTATAAGTGGTCAAAACCATATTACGTCGGCCTTCAGCTTCAATTTTTATTTAAATATATATTTTTCGTTGGTCTCGTTGGTTTCGTTACAATAGTAAGCCAATATACTTGATTTTATGTGACGATTTCAAGTTTAAAAAACAAAATTTCAAACAAATATGTTATTTAAGAAGCCGTACGAACATCGCATATCTTAAACCGAATAAAAAGGGAGCCCAAGTTAAGTAAGTCATTTTCAATATTTCTGATTAATTTTCCTTCTGTTTCTACCATGAATTCCGTTCTGATAATTTTTACAACAATCATAAATAGTGGCTGTGTAGCAGCAAATTTTAACCTAATCGCTTGCGATGGATGCACCTAATCATGACGCACATCACGTTTCTAAAACTAAAAAAATGAAAAGAAAATATTATAATATATTCATAATATAATGTACTTATCTAATATAGTTCTGTATAATTATTATATTACTTATAGAAATCTTTTAAAAGTTTCAGTATTAATGCCTCAATATGTATGTAACACCTTTTAAATTATCAATACATGTAGCATGAGCCCCATTATCATGATATGGCTATTTACTATATTCTTTTAAATATAAGTAATATTCAATTCTTACGGTATTATGTAAGTACATTTTAATATTAACTCGCTTCCTATTAACTATCTGTGTACATTCCTCAATCGTTCGTATAAAATCCGTATGATGAGTGTAATATGACTTAGCCCAACTGGCTACGTCGCTCTCCGTTCACAAGAATTTGTAAGGGTAGATGTATCTTGAGGGGATGTATGGAGGACAGATGAGTGGACACGCGTTCATTAAGTCTACGGCATGAGTCTCATTTCGAGAAGGAACCGAAGTTCCCGACTACACATGCCTGAACGAAGACGGGGCCTTTTTGATCACTTTGTGCTACGGTGCGTAGGATTTTTCTTTCAGCCAACTTTCACCTGCATGTAAAATTTAAGGTTTTGAGCTGGGATTTTCTGCTGCTGTTGTCGTTCACCTCTCCAGCTGCTGCTGCAAAATATATTTATTCATTGACATTTACTTCCATGAAGGAGGGGGCAGGAGAAGGAGCTATGCCAGGAGTTGAGTTTTCTGCAACTCTGTCGTCAGTGACACTGGAGCTGATGCCGCTACTGTCCGAGTCAGTATTCAACTTGTCAAAGATTTCAGCTTTAAATCGAGCCGGAATTTTTGTTTCATTTTTTTCAATTCTTCGCGTTTAGGGTACTATAGTTCACGGGATGTTTTTCTATCCAGACAGAGAATAATAAATTCTTTTGGTCTGCAGCTCATTAGATGGTGCATATTTTGGATTGGTACCAGAAACCAGGGATTGGTTGGATAGAAACCATACACTGTGCAGTCTGGGCAAAAAGGTCTACATATTATAATGGTGCGTATTCTTTGCAAAGCTTACTTTCTTGTTCCATAAAATAGTGTTGTATTATGTGCACTGCCGCAAGGTAGAGGTATAAAAACCAATCTGGACGTGATAAAATCTAAAAAAATATTTGTAAGAAATCTAATTAGCTACTCTTGTAATGAGTTTATGTGCATAAAAACAGAAATATTAAAGAGCTACCTGCCACTTTATAGAGCATGCATGCTTTCTCAATGCCTTTGTATAAACAGCGTTATAAAAAATCTCACGACAAATACATTGTGCCATGAAAGAAGACGGTATGCATGTGATGAGACATGTACATTACAGGTTAACCTTTTTGGTCAGAAAAGTTTCAACTCGTTAGAAAACTACAAATTGTCGCAATCGTCCAAATATTTGTTATTTTTGTGGAGGGAGTCGTAGCGGCAAGCTTACTATTATAACATGGCTAGTGTTGGAAAAAAGATTTAATTCACAACAACAGCAAGCACTGAAGACACAACAAATTTACCATCATACTAGGGTTTATAAAGCCAAGCACAGTAAGGGTACTTGTGAAGGATGCCTAAATATTTTCGAACGAGGAACCAAGATAATGTGGAGCAACGACTTTCTTGTCTCCAAAGATTATCTAACAGTAGTTTTATTTAGCTTTAAACCAGGATAGCTTATCAAACTTTGTTAAATATATAAACAAGAATAAGTAATGAAGAAACGCAAGAATAATTACAAGAGAAAGAAGCTAAACACTACACTGAATCAAAGATACATTGCACAAAGTAAGAAAATTCGATACCTGCTTCGATTTACTAACATCTGCTATTGCAGAAATACTAGAACCACGACATCATCAAATAATACAATCAGATTATTCATCAGATTTTTATTCAATCCACTAACAATTTTCCGTGTGTCTAATATTTTGAACGAAACTCATACATATAATTAATATTGACAGTGATGGAGAGGTTATCCTTGAGTATCTCCAACATCTTCTTGTACACTTTCTGCCGAGAAAATTCCATTTGTTGTGCTTCACATAAATGCGACTGTTTTACACAGGATGCAAATATGGGTGGTGAGTACGAATGCGAGAAGTACAGCATGTTTTATAGAAACATGTGACTGTTTATAACACAATGAGCGTCTCGTTATCAACCAGAATACCGAATTGTGTTGAGTACACTCCACGGTGATGTGAAGATGTTTCAGAAGAAACACTCATCATAAAACTCACCTATTTAGGGGTCGCCTCTCATAAAAAATGTCTAAATTCGTTTTTCGTTACGCTTCATCAACTTACAACCCGTCACTGTTTCATAAAGTCAAAATTGAATATCCAATTCATCTGCGAAACCGACAAGATATTTGCATAAATCATTGATATATTTAACTCGAAATAATCACCCATTGAGGTCACTGATTTCGAATGTTTTCAGTGCAATCGATATTACCAAATAATGACAAACAATGTTTTGGAAGATTATGGAGTTGAGTCTGGCACCATCAACAATGACATACAAAACTTCAGTGGACCGTAAATCAATGGCTACAATGTGAAGATGGATGTAACTTACTCTTAACAATCCACCACGCTCGACGTTGTAGAAATACATTAAAAAATTCTACGGTTCGAATTTCTCTACTCGAATGAACTGTTACAACATCAAATCAGAAAAATAGCCACCAGGATTAAATTAAACAAGACCTGTAGCCCCTGCTTAACGGTTGGAATTCAAATTTGTTCGGCACTTATTGTAAGGTATGGAATTAGCTATGTAGAGGAATTCCCCCAGCTATTTGCACAAAACATTTAGGATAGCATATCTAATAATTTAGACTACATACATGGACTGTAGTAAACTAAAATTTGTGGGCTTAGTTTGCACAAACATAGTTTCGCAAGAATTTTGGGACTTCATACAAAGCTTTAGTAGAAAATTAATGTTTGCAACGTTCAGATTTATTTAAACAACAACAATAATATACTATAACCTTAAAAAAGAGGGAACGGCTGTAAGTTAGGTAGTCTTCCTTGGACAGACGTTCCCCCTGCAAATTTTAACACAAATTGTTGTTTAGAATAGTCACAAACGTAGAGGAACACATAGAACGTGTATAGTCACAAATGTAAAGAAGGACTTATTTTAAAGGAAGAGAGAACTAATACTGTCGATCCTACATCTTGAGTCCAGGAACACGGCATCGTTCCTGGTCACGATAGAGCTGGTAGCAACAACCTCTGTATCTTCTAGCTCGGTTCAGCTTGAAACATGAAGCTGTGAAATCATCAAATTTATCATAGCCCGTTGCATTCACTTATCTATCTACTGCACACAATGTTAGCACCTATGAAATGATTAGGGTAGCATTTCGTTCTTAAAAATAAAAATTAAACAGCAATATTTTCTCGCTTTACTTTTAAAAAAGCGTATGACTTGACTGCTTTTCGGTAGGCGCCGTGTGAACTGCCACCGTGTTTACTATTTTTGGCTTGCGGAATGGGTTGGTGATATTATGGTAGGGATTCAAACAAAAAGGTAACTGGGAACGAACAGAGTTATTGCTAACATGTGGAGTTTGTTTGTGTTTCTGTAGTTGTGGTGGTGGTTTTTGTGATGAAGAATATATTACTACGCCGTGTAGTATTAGGGTAAGTCTCAGCACTACGATGATGCTTCTGAACTTTGATTAACGTAAAAATTGTAGTATTTTGTAGTAAAGCACGAGTACGTACTTGAACGGTTTCATTCAACTGAAAAGGCAAGCTGGTTGGTTGTGTTTGTGGGTATGACTTATCTGATGGCTGTGATTTGGTTACGGCACTATGAATGGCCGTAGTATTTCTACAATGAATAGGTCTAGTATATAGGGGTGGATGCTTAGTTGTTGTTGGCAAGGTCGGTTTATTTTGTGTGTTTACACTTGGAATTTAAGCAGGTAACCGGTAAAAAGAACGAATGTTGTCGTGGTGACTGGTCATTTCGTTTAGTTGTTGTGGGAGTATGTCAAACAAGCGCACGAGTAATATTTTGAAGGTATTATCCCCAACGAGAATAAGAGTCAAGTCAGTTGGAAAAGTGGACTTGGTTAGAGTTTTTGCACGAACTGCAGGCAGTACACGTGTAGGGAAGATGGCGTAGGATTTTCTTGTTGTTTGCAGTGGTTTCTTTGTTGTTGTGGTTGCTGCAGGCTTGAGAATTTCATCCAGGTTATTTCCGTGTGGGATACGGAAACCTCAAAAAAACGTTATAATTTTTGGAAAACAACTTTTTAAATTAAAATCTTACTTTCAAAAATATCTGCTCTTATGTCACAGGCTGCTTTAGGCGCCATAACCATTCTCACTGCCTCTACATTTTTCCTGTCAAAAACGCAGTATTTTTTTGATATTTTGGTTAAGACAAAAACACACTTTTTTCTACTGATTTTGTACACGACAGATCAATCTCACAAGCCATTGTGTAACAACCTAAAACTTCGAAAACTAGCAAAATTGAAAATATTTCCATTTTGTGGGATGGGCTGAAGAAAAACTAAGAAGCAAGCGTGTAGTGGTCAGTTTTAGTCTAAAGACTGTGGGGGGTAAATGCTAGCACAATTTATCTAGATCTTGGGATAGGAAATCTTGCTGCTCGTATCATCTTTGTTTGAGAGCAGCACAACCTGTTCCATTAAAATGCAGCAGGATAACGAGTTACTTCTAGGGTTTTGTAACAGCAGTGTTTTGAGTTATATACCAGCGCTTGACTTGACCAGTTACAAAACAATTTGTGTCAATATCAATTTGTGTGAGACAACGACAGAAGATGATTTTATCTAAAATATATACTGTTCTTTGTAATCTTACTACATAGAGAAATCGTTAGTGTTTGATATGAAAACAATATTTGGCGGAAACTTTCGAATGATGTTAGTGTGTGGAGATCTTTCATGCGAAATAATCCGTATAAAAATGTACAGTTATTCTATGGTTTCAAAAAGGACAAAATTGAGGAATTTTATCAAATGAACAAGATTGCAGTTGTAATTCACAAAATTATTAGAGTGTGTTTACTACAGTGGTAATCTTTTTTGTTTAAAAACAGCCTATATGCTATTACTGAGTAGGGATGACACTCCTTATTGGATGGATGGTATAAACAGTAATTACCACTTTGTATTCATACTTGATATTGACGAGTTTCGGAATTGCATTGACAACAAAGAAACCATCTCAGATGATCTGTTATCTAAGTTGTATACTATTATATAATATGCACTATCGTTGATAACTCGGTTTTACAAGTATATAGTGAATGTGGTAGCATAAACATTAATGTGTTGTTGAAATTTGATGATAGTTTTAAAGGTTTTAATGAATTAATGCATTGTTACTTGATTGTCAAATTGGAAAATAAATAAATAAGACCAAAATATACATTTCAGAACAATACTGACTTTATCAGACAAAAAATAAACTGAATTGAACACAAAACTTTATTGAAAAGAGCATAATTTATATAAAATGAACACATGCATGTAAATTTGTTTCCTCCAGTTTTTCACTGGGTCCATATCTGCGTATACTTAATTACGCGTCCTCTACTAGATACCTTTTGCACAGCTAAAAAACACAATTCAACATAAGAATCTCCGTCAACAGGTGGCATATAAAAGGAATTTTACGTTTTGCAGCTGGGCGGATGTCCACACAGGGGTTTTGCTGCATGTAGAAGGCCAGGTCTTCATCGTCATCATCATCGTCAACTATTTCCCCAGCTTGTCTTTTTCGTTCCTTTTCATAAACGAAAACAAGCTCATTTAAATTGGGTTGTTTTGCTCCTGGTGCATCGGCCCAAGTCCTATTCCAAAGACGTAGGTTGTGGAGTCGAGCTCGGATGCAGCCAAAGATCACTCCACGAAACACCCCACAAGTCAGGAAAATAGCTACCACCAGCATACCGACCAAACAGAAGAACAGGGTCGCATAAGTTCCTGAACTCAACAAAAAAGTAAATGTACATGCATGCGTACAAATTATCCTCATATTTTCCGTCGTGATCAGATTTTTATGCTTACCTGATGACGATGACAACGGCTCCGGATCCTAAGGCACTCCACGACCAGCATCCTCAATAGCATCTGGACACCACAACTGAGCCTGGTCTTCTGCCTTCAGGAACTGCAATTAAACAAAAAACATAAAATTATGACATGACAGGACAAAAACATTTTAGACAACACAATCATTTTAGACAGAACACAAACATTTTAGACAACACACATTTAACTTTTACTTACGTAAAACACCTTTCCCCGAACGTCAGCGTGTGACAAGCACTCCCCAGCCTCACAAAAATCCTCCTGATCCACATGCACTACACATGAGATGCATGAAGTGTACTGCTGGCACTGCAAAACGAACTGGCACTGGCACTGAAAATTAAAATTAGGACGACACAAACACAGAATACACACACAAAACACCACACAAAACTACACAAATATACATCCATAATATTACATTCACACTATTACATCATATATTTTTGATATAAAATATCACCTACGGTCATTGTGATGATGAAAAAATCCATTTGGTAGTGGGCAGGCTGACTGAGGTTTAGTGTAACAAGTCCAAAAGCTTTACGTTAGCTTATGGACTGAAATGAGAATTCAAGTGAGAATGCAACACCATATTCTCACACTCCATGGTTCACAACGTATGCATTGCATAAGTGAACAAAGAGCATAGCGTATTTTAAATGCATACATATATGTACAATGTACATCATCATATGGGTATGTAAAAAACGGTGGTTAATGTCACCGTTTTTCCCTCGCCACCTACAAAATACAGTAACGGCTCTTAAATGGCCGTTTTCATTGGAGTTTTGGGAGTTTAACGTCCCCTATTTACGTTTCTCATGCTCCGTTTCAAACAAGTTCAGATATGTCACAAGACAGGCCCAAAATACAAAACTATTCCTATCAGCATCAAAATGCATTTCAAGCTATACTTGATCCCTTAAATTATTTAGACGACTTGGTAAAAGATGACATTATCGGTGCTTCGGGTGCTGGATTGCTTGTAAATGGAAATGAATTGTATGAGCGTTTTATTAAAATTCAACACGACGTGATATTACCGGCCACTTGCCTTTTTTGATTTGTGTAGATATAAAATTGTACAAGTTTGCTCAAACAACCTTTTTTTGTTTTAAATTTCCCCTAACACAGTAATACTTTAATAGTTATAAATAACTTTAGTTTTGTTGACTTTAAATTATGCAAGCAGCAACGTGAGGACTTTTGCCTTCAAATTTGCATTACTTAAAAATACATATTGATGGTTTATTTATGCTTATATATCTAAAAAAAATAATCATAAAGCTTACACTAATTACATGTTTGCAAAAATATTCTGGAATTTATATGGGAAAGCTTATCATAATATAAATAATTTTAAGCACTATCTAAATTTAAAAAAACGTCAAAAATACCCAGCTAAATTGTAAAGAGGGTTTTTTAAAGTGATGTTAGTCAAATTTCGGAGACATTACTCAACGACACAAATTCTGTAGTAGTAGAAGTGGGCTGAAACCCAACCTGTCAATTTCATTTATTGTGCATGACATTCGTTCCAACATGAGCAAGGAAATGCCTCAGAAATTGAAAAGGTATTTTTTTAATGTACACCTAACTTTAAACATTATAATTATAAACTCGGGACAATTCTCCATTTCATCTCCTGCAAATCATAAAAAGTTCTCAATAACAACTTGATCGAATAACTACAGCAAGAATACGTGCAGATTCTATGTCATATTTTTCGTTTTGTATTAAAAACTCTTTTATAGGTTATTTGTACATTTCTAAACTTGATGTAGTTACATAATAAAATTGTATATTATAAGTTTAATAGAATTTGAATATTCGTGAAGCCGTATGCAAAGTGCTACGCATGTAAAATACTTATATACCGTTTAATTATATTTTCCTGGTAATATGCATTCTTAAACAAAATTGTTTGCATAAAAGCTTAAAAGTAGTAAACAGTTAATATGCTAATGAATTTTTTGCGTGACATTATTTAAAAAGAACGCAGAAACACGGAAGGATAATACAAATATAAAAGTACCCAAATGGTTACATAAAAGAATTGAGGATTTTATATGTATTGTGCTAAACCATACAAGCCAAGTATAATAAAAGCGTTGGAGGTACTATAACCCTAGTGCAAAAAAATGCTTTCAAACTAAAGTAAAGATGCAGTTAAAACTCAGATGAGATGAATATTCTAAATGTGCTCAGTATACACATAGTAATCTAAATTTAAAAAGCTAAAGCTATGGATATGGAAATTGAAACATCTTTAAATGTTTTCTATATGCCCTTGAACCCCAAAATAGAACTAAAATCAGAGAGGTACCCACAACTCCATGTCAAATCGAGCAGAGGCTATGTTTTCAGTAATTTTCTTAATATATATGTAAAAATGCACAAGTAATAGACTCCGTGTATTTTTGCACTACCGCAAAGATCTCTAAAAGTTGAGAAAGAAAAATCCTTATGAGTAAAACACTCAATTAGAAACACTAGAATGGAAACAGCAAGAAACCCAGAAATGTACTTGGCTCCTTCTAAGTAAACCGCAAATGGTATCGGCTCAAATGTATGTGATACAATTTCTCCCGTGCCTAAAGCAGAGACACAACCTGTTTTTGAAAATCCGTCTATGTCATTCTTCAGGGTGGGGAAGAGGTAAACTAAATCTTCTAAAGTGGTTTTCTTGACAATAAAAACGTCATTCTTTTCCCATAGATTCCGTAACCCCGATTCCGACAAAGTTTGCAAACCCTTCAAAATTAAACATGCAACCGTGCCTGCTATTGTACTAACCCAAAAGTATGAATCGACTGACTCCGGAATTTTATAAATTTTTGACACCGTCATTTTGGCATGAAGGTTATTTAAGCCTAGTTTTATGATTTCGAGACTATTCACCTGGTTTACCAATACAACGTTTTGGGTATTTGAAGAGAGATTTGAATTCCAAACCAACTCCGCTGTTTGAGCCCACTTGTTTAAGAAATATATAACTTCCGGAAAAAAATTTGGCTTACACTTGACATCACTAGCGAATTCCGACCGCTTTCGTAATACGCTAGTTTTACTCAATGTAAACTCCGACATGCATGTTGAGAGTGTGCCATTTTCCATATTAAAATCAGTGGTATATTTTTCCCATGAAGATTTTATCATTTCGTTTGTGGATGTAGGAAAGCTGGTGTTTTCATGAAAAATATTAGTGGAAAATACAGCAGCTTTATATCCATTATTTGCGTACATACAACCGAAGCACCACAAACATAAAATCAAATTCGGCAAGTTAAAATTCGTACCAAGTGTGTCGTTGGAGCTTGTTGGCTGATCTATCAGATTTTTGATGACTACAAATATGTTACTCAATAGTCGTCCAACAAAACATTTTGATTTTTGCCGAATAATGTTGCTAAAGGTTAGTATAATCGATATTAAAACGGCAGCAATCGAAACTAGCAGCCAGGCTGAGAAGGAAAGGGGTTCAAAGTATACGTCGTTTAATGTAATATTAGTATAAAGGGATGCGGACATAAATCCTAATTCTTTTTGTATCGTTCCGTCCGGAGACCAAATGTATGCAAACTTAATGTTGTTTAAATTAGGAGACACTCTTGCAACGAATTGGCTATACCAATTAATCCTTTCGTACGAAATTGTAAAATTGAAACGTAAGCTAAGAAAAGACATGGCACATAAAGTTCCACTAATGAAATATTTATTTGAAGAGAGGTAGCAATTAGTTTCCAGCTCATTTATCGATAAATTAAAGATCTTAGCTTCCTCATAAAGAATTGTGCTCAGATGCAAGTTTCTTAAATTTAACTCATGGTTGAAGTTTTCGGTCGTTGGGATAAATTGGTATTCAGAAAACGTAATGGCAACAGGATATCTGAGTATTTTTCCAGTATTGCAAAACATGCACAACATTGAGATTTCAGTGGATTCTGGGTCGGCATGAATCAGTACCACTGCATTTAAAAACGATTTTTCTAGAGCGACAAGCCAGTTTGCTTTACTGTGGAAAGCATGTTCTTTAAATTTGAATGTTAGGCTATCTAACTTTGAATAGAGAATAAATATGTTGGGTTGTAAATTGATAAATTGATAAGGTATATTAACGATGTCGTATATTATATAGATATGGCAGCTAGTGTAAAAATGTCTTGATAAATGTAGTCTGCCTAACCAGATGTTGTGTAACGAAAATCGAGAATCAGCAAGAATGTTAACTAATCGGGATTCATACTGTTGCTGAACATTTTGTAAGAACTTATTGCAAAACGACTCAATGTGATTAATATCACATACCGAATGCACTGGTGAACGGATTGATACATATGTGCAACGACTCGTTAACTCAATTAAGTGGTCAAATTTTTCCAAGGTTTCAGTCTTCTTGTGGAAATTTTCTTCAGCGTTTGCGCTTTTTTGAGAAAATAAAAATAGAACGGCACAAAATAAGTTGAGGGTTTGATACATTTTAAAACTGAGATATGTTTTGTGCTGTTGTAGTTTCATTTTTTCTCCGACAAACTTTGCAGAAACACTTAAATTTCAAATTGTTGTTCTTTTATTAGAAAACTTTAAGTTTTGGTGTAGAGGTTTGCAAAATATTAATTTATTCGGCCTTTTTGTTACTGGAGGAGGTAACAATTAGCAATCTATTGACAAAAGCAGTGATAATTGCCACCCATTTGTCGAAATTTGTTTAAAACTGTGTTAATTTTTGGTTAGAAATATGGATTGATTTGATAAAGTTAATAAAGATTTCCAAGCAAAAATCTGTAAAAGGTCGTGACAACAACAAATATTTCAAAATACTGCTGACTCACAGTTTTTTTATTTATCGATGGACAAATTCGTCATAAAAATATACGAAACAAGAATTTTGATTTATAAATTATATTTAAAGTTCAGGAAATATGTTGTTTTTAACATATACGTTAAAGCTTTAAGCCAGGACTAGATCTTAAAAACCAACGACAAAACATCACTCACTAATGTTTAGCTAATTTTCTCAATTTGCTAATTGGTACCTGTATATAACATTGGTTACTTTAAAACCATCATACTAATGAACTAATGAATCTTACGTACTTTCTTGCTTGCTTGAAGTAATCAGAGATTAGAATTTAATCCAGGTAAATAGTACCTCGACTCTTGTTACGACGACAACAACTTACAAAATCACATTTCAAAAAACGTGATTATTGTAGGTTAAGAAACAAATATAAATTTAACTGGAGCACTTATTAATATACCTTGTATGTAGCTCCGAATTTCCTTTTCATTAAGAATTGGTGAAAATACAGTCATTATTACCTTTCTTGTATTTTTTAAAATTGTTAAAAATTACTGCATTGGTGAGAAAACTACTAGATCCATTTTATTGAGGTCTCCCGACTTGATCTGAAGATTTATTAGGAGAACTGAGAATTAAGCACTAAATAAAAGATCGCATGACTTGATTATTGAATGGCCAATAAATACCTAACTGTATATCGCTATAAAATATGCAACGTTTATTTTCGAAGGGTGGCTTCAATCTGCATTTTGTAGTTTACATTCGAATTTTAAAAGAAATGTAATTATGTTGATGTGACCTTAACATACTTTAACATCACGCGATTGCTCTGACAAGAGTATTCTTTGTTTAATATTGAAATGTCTAAATTTTTAGTGTTCAAAATAAACCAAATGGCAGACTGGAATTAACTATTGAATAAATTGACCTACATCAAACTGCTCAACCCTCAAAAATGTAATAAAAGGTTCTACAAAATTTTAGATGACATTAAATGCCAAGGGAAACTGTTGAATCATGTCCAAATGTTTAGTTTTGTTTCGAAATGCAAACATGTTTTGTTTATAAATATACTTGTTTTCTATGCTTTTGCGTTGCTTCGATGAAAAATTATGTGCTGGTTTAACTTTTTTGCCTTCAAAAAGACATTGAGTGAAACAATAGCTACAAATACAAAAGAAAGAAGAAAGATATTTATTGTTCTTAAAACTTTCCATTTTAAATCCATCTAGGTTTAATGTGTACATTCTTAATTTGACTTGCTAAAATGAATCAGAATTATCGTTTATTGTAAAGTAATGATAAATGTTTTACTGCATATCACACCTATAAAACCTTTTTGTCTGAATATGTTAACAAGTTGTACCACATTATATCTAACAATTCATCGAGCGTTTGAAAAAGTCATATCTAAAATTATTTTTTGACTAACAGCAAGTCAACTATTCGATGAAGACAAAATTGCTGAAATAGAGGTGGCGTTGTTTTCTCAATAAAATTTGACAAACCAAACCTAATCTTTTGTACTTGACAGGATTTGAGAAATCTGTCAGTAATCTTCCTTTCTCTTTTGGTAATGAAACTTTGACCAAGTTGTACATTTTGACGTTTTAAGTTTGACAAAAGATTATGAGATGCTTCATAGAAATCCCCTGCGAATCCATAAGTTATCAAAATTATCAAGCCTGTATTGAAACTTACAGTGAAATAAAACAGATTAAGCCAAGCCGCCGCAGCAGAGTCTCCAGAATTCTGCCAAATCAGAGCAACAAAACCTATTATTTGCGATATTCCACACACGACCAAGTTACAAAATAGCAAGGTTTGCATACACTGGTTGCATTTTTCAACCAAAATGTGCATTGCCCGGTTTAGTACTAATGCAGATTGTAAACTTTCGGAACTCGTTTGCAATGAAATTGAAATTTTTCTGCAAATTATAAAAAACATGATTTAAATATACACATTATTTACTATATATATATATATGCTATTTTTTCATACTTGTTTACTAATTGCTGACACGATATGAGCATGATCACACCAGTGAGTAAATCAACTGTCATTCGATATCCATGAATTGACATTACATGCCAAACAATATGATTTAAAACCATTGTGAGTCCAATTTGAAATACTTTCCACAAAATGTTTCCTGAATTTGACCAACAATTCATATATTCCAGTGGCCAAATCACGTTCAATGGCAGTTTGTTGTATAAAACACAGGCTATTGGGAAGGCGTATGAAAATGAACGTGTACAGCAAAATCGAAGAAAGGAAAGAAAGTATTTTGCAAGTTTCCATTTCGCGGGAACATTTTCCTGGATACCTTTTAACAAATAGCATTATTTCATTGAATGTGAAATTCATTACTTTAAAATAAAGTGAAATCGAAATATAATTGTTAAGTGACCTCCAACATGTTTCCTTATGTCAATAATTCCATTGAGAAAGTTGATATAGTCGTCTGGGAACTTTTCTCTTATTCTGCAATGTGTTGCAATCAACAAAGGCACAAATGTTACCAAAATACACAAATTTACCATCGGAATTGTGTTTGTTTTGTTTTGGTCCATATTCGAGAATTGCAGAAAATGTACAGCATGTAGAAACATTGAACCTGCAAAAGCTACAAGAATGGGCCAGCGAATTTTGTAGTCGTATCGTATGTCCAACTTTTCCAGTTTTATGAATTTTTGTGAATGATTATCAAAGTCGAATAGCTGACCAGCGAATTTTTTGGATATTTTATTGGCCTGGATTATAATTTGGATGAAGTCTTTTGAATGTACCATTTTGGAAACTTGGATTTTGCTTGGAAAGCTTCGATGTTTTCACGCTTAATATTGTTTTAAATATATTTAAAGTTATGGATTTTTTGGAGTGCGTTTATTAAGAAAGGATTTTTTTTAAAGATTTTTAATTCGAATTTTTTTTTAGATGTTGTAACCAAGTTTGAATACGTACTTCGAAGTTGCTCAGTATACTAGAATATGAAAGGATAAGTCTGGTAAAATAACAAAAATCCTCATCCACGCTATTTGGTAATTACTGTTATTAAAGCGTTGTCCCAAAAATTAACAAAAGTTTGCTACCAGTCAATTTATTCTTTTTCCGTATCAGTTGCTGCGAAGCTATACGATGATTCAAACATGTGATTTAGCATGTAAAAAATAATATTAGGTTTATTTCCTCCTGAACGACTTCCTTCTTGCTTGCCGATATCATATTTTGTATTGATTTAATATTCTACATTTTTGAATATAATTTATTTTGTAGATTTTGAGCGATATTTGCCAGCCTAACTTTGTGTCACATAATATTATTTGGTTATTATGTCGAATTTGAAGAATCATACAAGCAAATGGAAACGAATGATGATATTGAACACTTTTGTTGAACTTAATGGTTCCAGCCCACATTGGATAATTTATATCATCTTTTGTGATTTCATAAGCATAAATTATGAAGCCAGACTTTGTTCAAACAACCTTTTATTTGTTTTAAATTTTCCCTTACATTGTAATACTTCAACAGTTATGAATAAACTTACGATTAGTTTTGTGGATTTTAAATATTTACAGGCACGTGTGGGCTTAAAACAAAGCCATAACTTTAATATTTGCTTGAACCATAATGCGCAGTTGGTTTGCAAACAATTTGAGTTAAGAAATCAAATTTACCTAACCTGACAATACATGATGGTTATGTATACTTATATTTGTATGAATTTTTAATATATTTATAAAGCTGACACGAATTACATGTTAGCAACACTACGCAGGAATTTTTATGGGAAAGCTTATATGACTTGGCATTTTAAGCACTATTTGAACTATCTAAAAACCGTCAAAAATACCCTGCTAAATTGTAAAGAGGTTTTTCAAAAGTGACATTAATTAAATTTAAGAGACATTACTCAATGACACACATTCTGTAGTAGGAAGTGGGTTGAAAGTGAAACCCAACCTATCAATTATATTTATTGTGCACGACTTTCGCTCCAACTTAAAGAGCGAAAATGTCTCAAAGTTTAAAAAAATATATCTTTGCTCCAGACAAACATGTTTAACTATAATTTTATAATTGTAAACTCGAAACAATTATCCACTCCATTACTGCATTGTTTAATTACCTCGTTTCTCCAAATGTACCCATTAAGGCGAAACGTGTGACAAAATTTATTAAATATTTATCTCCACAAAACTTGTTTAATAAGCAAGCTAAGTGACGTTTATATATTTGGATACGGTTAAGGAGCCCAAGTTTTCAAATAAAATGACAAAGAATTTTATTTGAAGACAAATGAGAAAATCGAAATGATTACAGATCTGGATGCCAGCAACAATATACTATAAAATCCCTCAATAACAAGTTGAACAAATAATAATGGCCAGGATATGAGCAAAATTTATGTCATATTTTTCGTTTTGTTTTAAAAGCTCTCCTACAGATTACTTTTACATTCGGACAAATTGACATAAGTAGTGGAAGTATAAGGTGTATCGGCCTCATCAATTAATCAAACTGATAAGAGCTGTCAAAAGGTTAAAAGGTTATCGGTGGCGATGAAAGGTAATCGCCCAATAGAGTGCAA
>JAQFZG010000215.1:0-41870 GCA_034695465.1 Entomobrya nicoleti | reverse complement strand
TACATGTCATTAGTTAACCCCAAAAAGGTACAGATAAGACAGAAGCGGAATCCCATTTTATGTTTGAAATAGCTGAGTAAAACTTAAGATGCAGCGATATAACTTTTTTAAGAATTTTGAAAAAGTAAACAGGATGTAATCATTGAACGATGGGGAAACGTCTTCGACCCTACTTGTATTAAGACCATGAACAGCTCTGAAAATTAATTTGAAAATAAGTTTAGAAATGACAGCATATAGTAATGAGGCTTGTCCTTGTGTCTGTTCTCATAAAACGGTCACCAAAGACAAACCACACAACGGTCGTAAGCTTTCCTGTTGACTTGACTAGAGTAAACATTGATTACCCTTGTTTAAATATTGGGTTCGGGTTCTGTGGAAATTTGTGTGTACTTTAGTCGTTGCTTTGTTAGTACTGTTCGTAACCAAAATTTGAAAAAACATGAGAGTGTTATATAAAAAGCAAAACAGATCAGCTTGACCCCTGATCATCATCACAACATTAAATCCAAAGTGCACACACATGTCCAACGTAGTTTGAAATAGAACGTAGTTTTAAATCCTGTCACAATTATTAATCTCTCAACAATAACTATTTTGAACTACGCTAAATTATTTGGGAAATAAGTTGTTCATAAACAATAATAAGATTAAAGAGCCAGATTATAGTCTTATGTCATAGTGTATTAGTGTATTCTTTGCAATCAATAGTTAATTATTTAGGTGTGATTTCAGAAAAATAAATAGTGTGCCTGTGTGTACTAGTAAAACTTGGCCAACAAGTTTGACCATATTTGTACGTTTTGTTACATATTCATGATGATGAAGATGATGAATGTTGCACGACATATTTATGTGAGCCAAGAATATTTAGGCGATACGACGCACGTTCATGTAAAAACAAACTCATGTGGAATATATAGGGTATTCAGTTTGCTATAGTTTACATAACATTATTTTCCAAGTATTAATAATTTATCGTTGTCAATAGAGTAGAGAAACTAAAAGATGATATTTTTCCAGCTAGTTCCATGCATGTAAATAGTTGCAGCTAGTTGTTCGTACTAAAAAAATATTGGACTCACTGACAAAAATTGGTATCACAAATTGTTATGTCATATACTGAAAAAGTGAACAACGAAAAGGATTTTGTTTGTACAAAGTAGTCATGTTTTGGTTTAACATTATTATCGAAAAAAATATTTCTACTTTCTTCCTTGTACACCATTTTCATTCGTATCGATAGACAGTGTTGCACATGGTTCATTTTATAGATTGATAAATGATAATACCATAATTAAAGTCATTTTAAAGTTCAGTTCTTTGCTGGCTGCGGTGTGATGCAAGCCTTGTACATAATATTGAACATTTCTCCTTATTTGAACAGGTTCATGCATGTAATCAAAAAATGGTAAGTAATGAATGTGAATGAGTAATCTTACTAAAAACCTGGCTATAACTATTAGCTTTATAATACGTATGTAATTTTGATTATATTATGGTTATAAGATTTATTGTAATGATTCAATATTACTGAACGTGTAGACGATACTGCTGTATGCTGTGTAAAGCTTTTTTCAATTTTGTACATTTCATTATTGCTATACCATATTTAGTATATCATACCTATACATGACGCGCAGAAATTTCCATAGACAGGCATTAAAAGCCATGCGACTTAGAAAGACGTACATAGTCGTATTATTTTGATGGATTAATTATACCAAATTTGAAACCCCTTTTCCTCAGCTAGATGAGCTTGATGATGATGTAGAAATATTATGAACAGACTTGGAAGCTGAACTCTCATAAAAATAAAAGGTTATATGTCAGATGTCACGTTTTAGTTAACTTTCGACATTTTCAACCACGTTTTAACTGTGTGGTCGCCTGCACAAATAATAGTAATTAGTGAATATGCACAGAGCATTATTCTTTTAAGTGCTTTATAAATGCTGCCACTCTTGTATATTCATTTCTTGTGGTTTTCTTCACCATTTTCACTTTCAGTTTCTACCACTTACTTTTCACCTTTTTGAAATTTCAAAAGGAATAAGCAACACTGTAGAAATCTCTTCTTTTGAAAACATGGTACTATGAAAACAATACCAACCAACCAGTCCATTAAAGAGAGCGATTGAGCCGATAAAAGGTTTTGCACTTGCACTCTTTTTAGCTTGATGTGTTTTCAGACAATTTTCACACACAAAAAATACGATTTTTTTACTTTCGAGTGTTTCCAATAAAAATGAAATTTCCTGTGTAATGTTTTCGATGAAAAAGTAATTCAAACAGACACACAGATTGAAGTAGATTTGATGGAAAATAGAATATTCTCGCAGACAGACTAAAATGATACTTTGAGAGGAATCTGTACATGTTAACTTGAAAAGTTTTAAAAACTTTGCCAAAACTGATTTCCCATTTCAATGATTGTATTAAATAAAGTACCACAACAAAAACAAAGACTGAATCGCTAAAAAAACTGGATTATATATTAGTTTAGTGCGTAGCGTGCTCCATATAGACAAAGCATCCAATTTTACTTACATCATATGTTAGTTGTAAGGAGACATGCTTTTTTCACTGTTTTTTTTAAATTTTAGTCATCACATCACAATCAATATTAAGATTAGCAACGGCGAGATGTATTATTGCACCTCATGCAACAAGACATATTGACTACATCTTGAATGCTTGCGTGAATCGTTGGCTGAGCCAAATACGAGATGACGACAATCTTTTAAAGTTAGGTAGCATGTAAAATATTGTCTAATATGCTAGACTTTGCTAAAAGGTAACATGAGCAAAAAGACTGAGTAAAATAGAGGTTGATGTTGTGTGTCCGTGAGGAAGATATGCAAGAAAGATAATCCCACAAGTTGTTATATGTTATTCTACACTTTTTTGGCTCTCAGCCCTCAACAAAAAACTGAGTGAGCAAGTGACTGTGTCGGTTCGGGCGGTTGTGTCGTTTCCAACTAAACTCAATGAAAACTTTAAAAGCACACACGCAGCGACACAATATTTAATGCAACTTAAAGTAAAAGGGTTTTGTTGGAAGAAACCCGAATGGATTTTTCAGCTGTTTCTAGCAATACTGCTTTGTAGAATAAATATATATAACGTTTTTAACATGTAAAGACTCCGTCCGACCAGTAATTTATGATTAGTAGCTCATATGTGTGTCACATCATAGTATGCATTCGAAAATCAGTACACGGGAGCAGAATTGCATAAAAGTTCAAAGAAAAAAAAATACATGCAAAATATTAGACAGGCGATATTTTCAGGGTCATAATGGCACCTTTAACAACACGTAATTCTAGCTTATGAAAAAAGGAAGAAACAGAGCACGAAAGAAGTGAGATGAAACAGAAGGACCATTATATTTTTAAAGTTCATTTTAAAACTAACATCTAATGAATTAGCTGAGCTATTTCAAGGTGAAATGTGAATAAGAGTCGTGCGGAATAATATGACTATGACGCGAAGGATATGTGTCTACACATAACCATTTAAATGAATCCATCCAGTAAACAAAGTTTATATTCCAATTCCAAGAGGAAAAATATATTGCACTAAACACCAAACAAGTATAAATACATTCTGTACAAAATGAATATAATTAATGAAAATGACTAACACGAGATAATATCTCTGTGTGCATATAGTTTGAGTGTGTATATTTGCACTATTCATATTGTGCCAATGCTAATTGCTCAGTTTACTTGAGCATCACCCATCTCTACTTATTCCCACAATGCAATTTTGTAAACGTGTGTATCGCAACAACGTATTATTAAATCTTTAGGGATTTTACACTGCCTCTAGTCTGGTCTGGTGTGTCACCAAGTTTTTTTTATGTGGTACTACTTTGCAGCTAGTTAATTCCAAAATGCTCCATGTTGTTTTGCAAGACAATTTACGTCATCAGCAGAGCAGCAAACACAGCTGTAGTTAATTTATATGCATGAATTGGCATTGTCATTTTTTGCATGCTCTCACAGAAGATAAACTGACATACTGAGCACAATATTTTATTCAAAGTTAAAATGACTTGGTAGGAAACCAAAGAGAGACATGAATGAATAGTGTTTGTTCGCGAAGTGCAAACTCAGAAATGAAGTGATGGAGGAAATGAAGGTGAAAAAAACTTTCTCAGTTACTCACAGGCACACTGGATGGATAAAATTATGATGCTGAGCGTATTACATATATGAAATGAAATGGGAGTAAAATTGTACATTTAGTTAACACTCTAATAAAAGGAACAAGAACAGATAATGATAATGGGTCCGCTGCCATTTGACAAGTAAAAGAAATTACTAGGTTGTTTCGTACCCGGATCCAGCAATTTACTCAATATGACGCATAATCACACTGATTGAGTGTCCTCTTTGTTCTTGCAGAGCTTACAAACCTACTATGCTTGCTTGCTGCATTGATGTCTGGTCGAAAGTTATTTTTAAAATTTAATACGGACATACCTTACCGTTAGTTCATTGTGGTACCATTAATAATAGAAATAGGACATAGTTGCCAGTCTAATGATATCTAAAGCAAGCTTTGTGAATGAACACTAAAGCGCAACTTTACCCTCTAATGTCACTGGGTAATGGGAATAGCGTAACAACTTAGCGAGCATAAAAAGAAAATATACTATTATGCGAGCATGAATAGTCATGCATGGACAAAGTGGCAATTTAAATTCTATTTACAGCATAATTTAATTTTAACACTACTTCTGGTAACATATTAATTGGAGTACGTTAATAATGAAGACATTATTTGAGGAACAAAGAAGATCATTTAAATTTTAAAATTTAAAAAATTCTCTAAGTAGCAATCACAAAAATTAAACCTCACGTGTTGTGTGATTGACGAGCTCGCATAAAAAATGACATGCTAACATGAAGATACTATTCTCGCATCGCATGAGTTTGCACTACTCACTCATCGCATACATATGTCACAAGTAGTGTGTATTTCAATTCGAAATTAAGATACACCATTTCAAGGACACTTTACACATAAAAAAATTTAGGATGAGCGTAGAACTAAATGACAAATATATTCTATGTAACATGAGTATACCTGCATACTTAAATATAAATATATGTTTAAGTCACACACACTCAAGAGAAAATCGACAAATTACATAGAATGACATGCTTTTAAAACTTTGATATCAATTCGGAACAGACTACGCAAGATCTCAATAATTTGTATCTTGACTTATACATAACTATACAGACAGGTGTACAGGTATTTATTTCCTGCTGAATAGACTACCGGTGTTCATGGAAAAGTTTTCCTATTTACAAGTAAACACTCTAGATATTATAAGCAATTCTTCAACATTTCATACATGCAAGCACTAAATCATCTGAGAAGACGTGATATAAAACCTGATTTTGGTATTAGCTTGACAAATTGATGTATATTAAAAAAATCTCACTTTTTGAAGCAGATGAGAATGATGATAGTTTATCTGTGTAACACTGAGTTAAAACACTGGCAATATTCATATGCAATTCACTCTCACAAAATAACATCGATAAACTCATTGGTCACCAAAAGCACAGTGCTAAGTCTTTCATAGATACACGGGAAAGCAGTAAAATAAAGAAGACGTGTCTCATGCAATATTTGATACTTTCACCGCGGTACTTTTCCAAGCCTGATAACAAGGTTTGACATCATCCAAAAATAAGCACACCAATCCTGTTTGATTATGACAAGCGTTCAATGCTTTTATAAATTGTGTGCTCAGCTCAAAGAAGATTAGAATGGTTGGATTTATCAAGAGGTCTTCTTCGAAAGCACCATATTTATCTTAACAGCAAGATAATTTTTTTTCCCCACAAGCAACTCTCACACCGCGATATGGCATGCCACGCCACCACACTGCGTACCACTCAACACACCCAACTTGGTTAGCGAACGGTAACGGTGTTATCACTTTTTAAATTTTAAAACTAGTCCAAAAATAAAAACAATGGGCTGATAGTGATAATGTACTGAAAAAGTAGCATATAACTTCATACCATGCACTGCAACATACTTGCAACCTGTTTTGGATAACTTTTTCTGCTACTTTATCTTCCAATGATAAGCTTTCTTGGTGGTAATAATTCGATTTATCTGTTGGGAAATTTTATTACAAACACAAAAACATGAGTCAGTTATTTTAAAGTTGTAGCAGAAATGTTGCAAGTTATTCTGTTCCATTTTTATCTCTCAATGGTTTCACTTGTGTTTCTCGTTCTTATAAAATGCACACATTATATAAATACCCCTCTCTGATTGTACATGTGTACATACAAAGTGTCAATCGAGGTAAATGACTTTTTCGTCAATATGTTCAATAAATTTTATCTTCACTTCTCTCGCCAAAAATAAACTCAATCAATCTGACAAATTGGAACAATGTTTGACCTGCACCTCAACACTTTCCTAACTATGCAGACATAAATTGGCTCTGCTTTCTCTGAATTTACGTATCAGCTCTTTCGATACCAGGTGGTGTTTTTAGTCTACGTATTTCATTTTTTGAGAATCTCAAAATATTGTTAAAGTCAGTCAGATTTGATTTTTCCAAAAAGCATAAATCGAATCAGTCAGATGCACTCAGTCAGTCTATGAAACATGCAAACTGCATCACCAAAAAACAACACCACTCTCTTCCATTAAGGTTTTATACATGAACTGACGCATCAGTTTCACGTTTTGAACACAAGTCAAGTAAACTAATTTAAGAATGTTGGTGGCAATGATGAAATGATGAAAACTTTTTTCCTGTGCAGTGTGCACTATGATCTTTTACGCTGCCACCGATGTGTGTGGTTATGTTTATGTCTACACTGGCAATGGTGAACACTGAACAATTTTTTTCAAAAATTAAGATGATCATTTAGTTGGGATGAAGAGGATATTTTTCGATAAATCCAGAATATGTGAGACTACATACAAAGCTCACTGTTTTCTAATTGCACGAGAAATAACGTTACACAATAATGTTGATTGCATAAAAAAGCACTTACGTACGTAGTAGTATTTTTTAAATGCCCCTATCCCATAATTTAGTGCACAACTGATAACGTTCTTTAATTTCTTATAAATTTTGTATGATGACAGAGAAACAACATGATTGTCGTCATTATCAGAAGCACAAAAATATCAAACTGACACAATATGTAATGAGCTCTCACACACGCATACATAAAGTGAATGAAGATTATTGAGTATACAATAATGAATATCCAACATGAGAATAAAAGACTGCATGTATCTAGTTATCTTTAAAGCAAAGTTTGCAGTTGCACCCAAAATAACTTTTTGAATCTATTTATAACAGTTCAAAGTTTCAAACAACTTTTTTCTACTTGGAGTATCATTTTATGTATTTATTCTGAGAAAAGAGGAAGAAGCAGAAGAGCACAAGAAAAAGCAAAAGGGAATATGATGAACATGACTATTACCATGAAAAACTGTTATGGTCCTACTGTAAAAGTAAAAGCAACAAATATTGCACTGCACTGCAATACAGTTTATAGCACAAAAAATTATTGGTAAAAACATCCCATTCCGTATAACATTTTTTTGTTATATTGCAGTGCATCCGGTGTTATTAATATTAGGCATAGGTATACATGTTTTTACATGTGTACATAATATGAATTTTAGTTATGTATATTGAAAAGAAGATAGTGCTAAAAATATACTTGGCTTGTAAGAAAACAGTCCATGTCACAAATCAGTCAATCCTTCTTCATCATTCAGGCCATAAAACAGATGAACCGCAGAACTGCAAATTTAACGACTCTCCTCCATCTCTCACAGTTTCTTTATATGCAACCGCTTGGTTTGTAGAAAGTTTATGTTCGTATTTTTTTCCTTCTATTTCGCTTTTCCTCCCTTTTTCGTCCAGAGCTATTTTTAAATTGTCTACTGCGATTCCATTATATGCTGTATAACATGTGCGTATCCAAAAATAAAACGTGCATTGACGACATGAAAAAAACGACAGAAACTTTATTATAGCATCTCTCTGTTTATTCTCTGCTTGCGTCGATGCTATTACTGTGCAAAAGAATAAAACATATCACCATGTCTTGACGAATGGCTCGTTCGACAAATTCATCGAGTATCTATTTATACGAGAATATCTTTGTATTTTAATGCCTTCACGCTTGTTCGGCTTCAAATGAATTTTGTTTGTCTCTAATAAAAATCTCGATTGTGTACACATTTAATTTGGGAATACATGTTGCTTTTCCTACGCCCCAAATTCCATGCATAAATATAGCGATTAAATTGAAGAAAAAAAAACGATGTAATAAAGTAGCCATAGTCAATGAGCGTACTATTATTACTTATTCCAGGACTCGTAATATTTTTTTGAATGTCAACATGTGACCGAAAAAGTGTTTCTAAAAATAATTCATGAAAACATGTACCAGTTTCATTACGAGATAATATTCGCAATACAAAACAGACAGACAAGATGGATTCCGTGTCCATTATTTCCAGAGTGGTGCTATCTAACAGTGATGCAGATGTAAACGATCGCCTCACTGATGAATGAAACCATCTTCCAAATTTCATTGAACTCGCACACAATCAAACTGCGCTGTTTGTTGGATCGTATTTTTTCCTACTTATTCCAGTTGAAATGAACTGGTAGTGAACCAGTATTTAACTATCATTTTATATATCAGGTCAACTAGACCAACTTTATTGCACATAATATGCATTCAGATTATTAAAAGCCAATGAAGGAATTATATATTATTATTTGCTCAAAAAATTCTCCTCTCCATCGTCAAAGGAAGTGTGTGTTCAAATTTAAATCTGTTTCTTCGCTCAGCAGAGTTTTACAAAAAAAAATCTTTTTTAATTCGTTACTTTAATATTTTAATATAATATGTACATATGAGCATTTTTTGGGGATTTTTTTACTAAGAAATAGTGGAAATGTAACGCGCACATTTTCCACATGTTTGGACAAATTTAACCAGACGAAGACTTATATTTACTTGTTTACTTTGCTACCAAAATAGAACCATTTTATTTCTTTCCTTCATTCATCATCATCGCAGTATTCAATATTCGTAATCCTTTTTCTCTATTTCATACGTTTGGATTCAATAGAACTCGATGATTGTGTTCTTTCCGTTTTGTTTCGAAGGATCGCAATCGCACGATCCGTTCAAATATAACATGGGTATACAAAGAGAGAAGTCTAAGTAAAAAAATTGTAATATGTTTCAGGAGCAGCAATGAGCAAGCAAAGCAATATCAGTGACGGTTGTTGGTTGTATGGTGGTGGAGGTAGCTGTATTCCTCTTTCTTTTAGTATTCCACGTATTCTACGCATTTCCATAAACTTGATGCTAAAAATAGGTCGACATATGTAACTGTCATAAGAAGGCCGCCATATCGCTTCACATCATCATCGTCGTTCTCTTCAAGCTTCTTATAGAATGTATTGCAAAAAAATACTGAACTACATCTCTCTCTCTCCTTCTTTTGTACCAACAAGTATTCAAGTTGACGATTCCAACAGAGCATGTAAAGAAATGTCAAGGGAAGAGAAGCGATAACATATTCCCTTTGACGATGGGATGACAGATGCTTATATTCGCGCCCCTTTTCCTCTCTTCATTGCTTTCCAAGAATTACATTTGTGTGTGGAAGTAAATTAGAAAATTAAGTAAGGTTGAGACGAGTAGGTGTTCTTATATGACACGGACATAGCTAAATTTTATATATGATTAAATGAATATGCATATATAACGCATATATATAAGTATACAAAATCTAATTTCTCTCGTTTCTTCGCGAGCCACTCTCCAAATCAGTTACACAAGAAAGCCAGCAAACATACATATGAAGCTTTGCTCGATTTTGATAATCATTTTGCGAAATGTGACCGTGTGTGACTGCTCCGAGTATTTTTCGTACTCATGTCGTCTACTCTCTTTTTAAGAAAATCCCACTCGGTATAATATAACATAATACACAAAAAGGAGGAAAACCTGAGCATGATCATTACGATTTTTATAGTATGCAGCAGTAGTCATTATAATCCTTAGACTGGGCTACATCATTAACAGAACATTATCCACTCATAATATGCATATATTTTCAAAGAAACCATTTCTAATTATACTTTGTGCTCGTGCAGTTAACAAGTATATTATGCACATTCTGCTCTACGTGCCGTGCAAAATGAGTACATGGAATTGTCAAAATGTTGAACGTCTAATTCTGCGTTTGTGAAATAGGCTAAAGCCATGCCTACACATGTGCCTACACACAAGTTAAGCAACCACTTTCTCGGTTTGATGATGTACCACTAACACCATGTGAATCACTATTCCTATTCTTATCCCTATTATGTATACACACTGTTCACATGCTTAGGTTTCTTGTTTCTTAAAGTATTTGTATTTCCTTCAGTTTTTGACACATATTCCTCCAACATTTGTAAATATACGCATTACACATAATATTTAAAAGAACGCTGTATGCATTTGTAATCAGAGCAAGGGGAAAAAGGAACATGTTTCCTTCCTCTTATGTAAATTGCACGCTTGAATATTATAGATGTACAGTGTATATGCTTGCATCATAATCATTTTTATTTTGGGCATAAGTTCATGATATATAAATATAAGACCTTGTGGTATACTTGTACATACATATCTGGCAAAGATATATGTGTAGATTCTCTGAAGCCGAAATTCTCCGAAACGGTGAAAACAGCGCAAAATCTAGCAAAAAAACTCTTCACACATGAGGAGAGATACAGCGAAGAACAAAGTTGTACGAAAAGAGAGTAGAGAGTGGGTGATAGTAAAAGGCATAGTAAACGTAAGCTATAGCCTAGGATAACTACTTCTCTAACTTTTTTTTCTATAAAAGACATTTCGCCTCTTTCACTCGCATTCTCCCTCTTTTACGCTCTCTGACTATCATAGTGAAATGCAAAGGTAAAAGATACGCTTATGTGCTAAGTTAGCACTGCTAACATACTGTGTGTTATAAACCAAAGGGACAGTTCACATTGTACATCGGTAATTGGAAGATAGAAAAGCAGGAATCCAGCATACATATAAATTTTAAGATGATAGTAAGAAGAATGAATAGATTGTAAAGTCAATACTGACTTTGTGAAAACAAACCTACATATAATATGAGGTCTGATATTAGATTCAGTACAGGCACGGAATTGTAAAATGCATATTACTGAATATTCTGCTCCGACGAATGCACAACTTTCAAGAGTAAGGCAACATGCAGCATCAGCATCTCTCGTATAAAAGCTAAATATATCAAAAAAGAAAAGCAAAAAAAGAAAGAACAAGTGCAATCTAGCACAGGAACTGTCGTGGTGTATGGCAAGCTGAAAAAGTAGAGAGAGAGAAGAGGAGAGAGCATGAATACTACACGAAGGGTAATAATAGTATCGTGGGCTTCACACAGTAAGGTTTTTGCACACTGTTGCAAGATGGACTGTAATACAACTGCCAGTGGTGATCCCACTTTCTGTTCTACTTTTAGAACATGGTTGTTGGAGAAATGTACTGGTGGTTATGCATATAAAAAAAGTTTTTGTGTGTAAAAGTTATATGAAAATGTAGGTTTTATAAACTTATACAATATACATATATAGGGCAAAACGATAATCGTTTTCTTAGTATTCTTATATTCTTGTCTATGAAAGAGCTTCGCTGCAGAACAACATCATAGCATATACAGCATCCATATCGGATGCAGTACAAAAGCAGACCACCAGCCACCAAGTATTTTCATTTCATAAGCTTTTATAAAATAACACAAATACTATGTATATGTATGTTTATATATGTATGTATGTATAAGAGCAAACTTTTCTCCAAAATAGAACTACAATTGTTTCTATACAGAAAAAAAAAATACTGAAAACATTTTACTCTATATGCACTTTGACTTATGTTAACGCTGTATACATCTTAGACGGAAATATTGAATTGTATTGTATTTTCATGAATACTTTAAGTAAAATGCTTTGTTCAATTTCGTTACGCTATGAATAGAAATAATAAAATTCGTATGATCATACACGTTGCTCAAAGTAGTAAAAAGGATCCACAGATATAACATTAGATACTGCGAAATATGCATGTATAAATAAAAAGTATGGTAAAAACATGTGTGTGTGTGGTGGTGGTAGTAGTTTGTAGTAGAAAATGGTCTATATGGATTGAGTAAAAGCTTTTCACGTGTTCCACGGAAAAGCCTACAGTAAAAAGCGGAGCAGCACAATATCACCACCACACACATACTATGCTGTGTAGTACACTAATGTATATGGCAGTGGCTCAGGCTTGGGATGAGATGATGGGAAAACAAGCTGAAAATAAACGCTTAACAAGTTCTATTTATAGTCGAGCCCTTTACGAGAACTACATCACCAAAAAGTATTTTCGTGTAGCAGCAGAGCGAGAAGTTGATGTGTTTTTGTAGTAGTACTAGTGGTAGTGCGGGAAATAAGGAGGAGAAGAATATATAACGAACATGGAGGGACAACGCAACGCCACCACCGACACACATAAAAACTCCTTCTTTCCAACTCTGTTTATTTTGCTCTCTTTTTACTCCTACTACTATTCAATACATGAAATATGCATGTTGTCTCGGAGTAGTAGAAGTTTATTATGGGATTTTCATGCCATACAGCTATAGGACTACTTCTGTCATTTTATGATTATCTTTCCTCGTCCCTTTTCACAGGAAGTGCCAGGACTTCATTTTTTTACTTCATCATCATCATCAGGCCCACACCACAAATACCAACCGCATTGTTCGTTTTATAAATGTTAGATTATTAAGAGAAGCGGATATTGAGTTGATTCTGTCGAATTGAGACACTGGTTTTATGGTGGAATGCTTGTAGGCATAATAATTATTATATTGATAACAAGCGTTTTCCATGAATCTTTCATTTCACTTCTACTTTCCTCCTAACTGACAAATTTTATGTAGAGAAACGCTATAAATAAGTTCCACAAATGTGAATGCTATTTATATACATCTTTCTGTTTGTATAGCTTCTCTTGTGCTGGTTGATCAAATTCCATTGTGAACATTCATGTATTCATTTCCCCTCGTCTTCCTTTTATCATCATTTAATTTAGTTTCTTGTGTATTGAGTAAAGTTTAGCTTTTAAATATAGATTTAAATTGCACTCTCGTTTGTAAGATGTTTGTGTAACATCCAATGATACACTCTAATAGAATGAGAAACATTCCTGATTAGTTTTCTATTTCGTTCCAAGTGGGTGGCAGCTATTTTTAGTCTATACTTAGCAGGTAAACCTGTAATACTAAGTTTCACAATGAAATAAATGAAAAATATTATTCACATGGGCTTCGTCAAAGATAACTTGGTTGAAGGTTTTTTGCAGAGTTTCAATGAAATCCATCAAACCACTTTGAAGACATCCTGCTTAAGATTTTTATGTGCTAAATACACATGAAAAATGAATCAAACGTTTAGACGGACAGACATTTTCTCGGTTACACTTTTGTATCTTTATAAAGTTACACTCAAGAACTTCATAATCAAATAGGTGGATCATGATGATTACGATGATGAGAAGGCAATCACTAAGGAATACTAAATTCTACCTGTATCATCTTGTTTACATAACGAATAGTACTTCTAGGAATAAGGTTTCATAAATAATCGTCGTGGGACTCTTAGAGTTCCTTTCATTTTCTAATATAAGTAATATAACTATACACACTACACTGCACTACACTGTACAAGTCATCAAAATATTATTACTCTTGTACAAACACTTCTGTTGTTTGAAGAATTTAGGAGAAAGTAGCGCAAGTAAATGATGAGTCGAGTGTGGGTGTTTTTAAAACGTTCTTTATTTTGTTGAAGGTTAGCTCATCTCTTCCATTACATACAACAAACGGGGGTAGTACTTAAGTATTTTGGGAATGATAAGCCTATTACATGTACAAGGGCAACATAAAAAAGATGTTTCATAAAAAGGATTGACTTTTACTGACGCTAGTGTCATCCACGTGTACAAGGAGATAAACTATTGCAAGCATTTTTTTTTGTGCCGAGGATTTTTCGATCAGGCAGGCTGTCGATGATATCCGTGCTTGGGAAAGCTATATATTAAAAATAGATGAAATGTTCATAGATTTGAAAAGGTCAGCTGAATGTCCAGAACTTTCAGACTTCACAAGAATAAAAATTCTCTTGAAAGCAGCTGTACAGTTTGAAGACAAGTTGAAGTCAAAGCAGATTTAGGAAAGATATGGATTGATCTGATACAAGAAAACATTTCAAACGTCAGTGCCAATGAATGAATACTTTGTGGGAAAGCACAGTACGTTCAAAAGCACACAATGTGTCTACATAGCTATAGCCTTTAATGCATTGATAAATGAATGAATATGAGATAGAAAAGAGAAAGTATTTATATTTACATGCATGCACTATGTACATATAAAAATAAAATAGCAAGTAATGCTATTATTTCAAGTCAATTAGACGTTCTAGAACATTTTCCAGGAAGACCAGGAATTTGATAACAGTAGATGTGTTTGAGGAATACTATTTAAATGAATGTAACGAAAATGTGTTACTCATGAAGTTATGAATGAGGAAGAAAAGTTGTATAACCTAGAAAACACAATGTAATCATCCAAGAACAAAGTATAAATTATGACCCGAGAATTTTATGCAATGGGACACAGCCCAATAGCTCGGAAAACCTTTTTTCATTGTCATTATTTCTGGTTTGCAATGTTGGCTCATCAATTACTATTATGGATAGAAAAGGTGGAGTTGGCTGTTAGCACAAAAGAGTCTATTTTTACTTCGACATGAGAGGCATATTGCGACATCATTAATAAATCAATACGTGTCAGTCAAATGGCGAGAATGATGATGAAGAACGTGCAAGTCAATAGTCAAGGTGCTATATTCTTCTTGTGGCGTACTCAAAATTATTGTGGTGTGTCACCGAAAAAGAAAATTTTCGCAAATATATTATTCACCTTCTATATATTGACTGCTTACTCCAAAAGAGCAAAAGTACATACATAAGAATATTTTTTCAGTAATAATATATTCTTCGGTGATATCATTATCAAAATTTCCCTCTAGTTCGAACTTCGAACACACGTAAATATTCAGTTTTCAATTGGTACCTTATAAAATTATATAGGTTGGTGGTAAACTGGGTGGTGGTGGTATGGCAAAAGGTTGCATAAAAATAAATACATGGGAATGGTGAATAGTAATATATACGGTTGGTAAACCGTAGTATACCATCATCGGTAGCCGTAGCCAGCACTGAATAAGTAATGATAATAACAAGCTTTGTATAAGACAACAGCACAAGAATTATATATATGGTTATATGAACATGTAAATATATGGCTGTAAGAAAGAGTAGCTTTTTGTTAGATACATACTTATAGAATTCAAATTTATTGCCCACTACTTCCGACAAAAATTGATACGAAACATTTGTTCAAAATGGAAGTCAGGGTGGCGTATCAACTCCAATTCTAGGCCATTGATAACCACGAGCAAATAATAATTAGGGCTTTACAGCAAGCCCTCGCTTCTTGTACACTTTCTCCTGAATATGAACACGTGAATTCTATAACAATGTATGAGAGAATTTATATGCAGTGCAGTGTGAAGCTTGAACTTTGAATAGATAGTGAACGAAAAATTAGATTTTTTGTTTGAGTAAATATTTTACTTTATATATCTTTACTTAGCGAAAACAAGTGCATATGCAAACAATTTTACATACATACATGCACGTGGAAACTACTTTTATGCCTATAAAACTGCGTAATACATAAGCGTAGTCAGAAAGATGGACTGATGAACTTGAATGAATATTATAGAAAGCGCAAAACTGGGATTTCGATTATGTTAGCAACTCCTCTTGTTATGAATGAAAGTCATTACGTCACATTATAGCAAGCAATAGGTAAAAAAATGTTTGGAATTAGAAAGTTGGAACATTGAACCATAGGAAGGATATTTTAGAGAATGGCACAGCACAGTACTCAAGTACTCAGAACCGAATGCCGATTTCTTACATATGTGAGCTGTGAGTTCATTAAAATTAGACTAAACCGTTCGCTCGACGCACCATTAAACCAAAAGTAGATTTCTTCTTCAACCGCTTTGAATTATTTAATTATAGAGAAATTGTAGAAACAAGCTGTCAATGAGTTACATAAATTATTGTTCATGGTCCCACATAATTTAACGGGGATTAATTTAAAGATAAACATAGACACTACTTTAGAGTGAATGTATGGAGAGAATTTTTATAACATGTTGAAGGAAGTAGCAACGGGTAAAGAATTATAATTTAAGTTATCCTCCCAGTATGGACATCGACTTGACATCACCAAAGCAAAAATCCTAGAATATGATTTAGTTAATAATGATAGATTTCACCTAAAGGATCACATTATTTAGGTCCAGTATTTACTGCAACATCACAACATCAGACTCTACACATTTTATTAGATTCGAATTGGGTAATGTAATAATCGAAGTGTTTCAATTATGAAGTTCGGATTTGAAAATTTCACTATATTTTATTTTGCTCCATACGGTCAGGTTCTGGTGTCAGGCGAACGGAGTACAGGCTTATAATAAAGCATAAGCAAATGTGTTTAACCGTATAATTCATTTTCTCTAGATTTTGCGAATAAACTTTATTTGGTTTGAAGTAAACAAACTAAAGTAGCTACCTGAAAAATTTAAATGAATGTATTGATTTTATCCCTATTTATGAAATATTTATTCGTCTTTGTCCTTTGGTATCTCAGTAAATAAAAAGGGCGTGAAAGCGCTACCCTATATTATATTCGATGAAATCAAATTAAAATGAGTTTGGGAATAGCAATTTTTGTCCTATTATCTAATCTCTTTTTTAGATTTTGTCCCTTTAAATTCACACACGTGGACAACTCAGTTTTCAAACTGTTTTTCATGGTAGAGTTCCTAAATGTGCGCTGATTTTTACTGTTCAATGATATCCATTGTTAACCTTTTCTAGAAAAGAAACCAATATGTATGTTCTCATACAGAAAAAACTTATAACTTTCGTTGAGTGTTTTAATACGCATAAAAATGTTCGTTGTTTGCCTATTCAATATGGTGTACCATGCCCACAGACAATTTTGGTGTTTTTTTCTCTATAATTTCCCCAACCAAACAACCTACATTACCCCTCTTTCTCTTTTCCCCTAACTTTCAAGGTTACACGTGGAAAAAACAAGTTTTCCTTTTCATCGACTTCTATTATTGCTACCGCCTTTTGTGAAACTAACACGAAATCTCAGGTGTGTCGTCTGACCGTTAAAATATAATAAGTTGGCCTACTACTGTGTTTAATAATCCTTCTAGAAACCATACACATGTACATATATGTCCACTTCCTACACTCACAAATCAACACGCCATTTTATTTACATAAAAACGTACCATCGGAGAAATTGCACCGCACCGTGAATGGCTAGTCAAATATACATAAATGAATCAGCAGTTTTGGTCGGGTAACTATCCGTTTGTTTGCGAAAACAAGCACAACATTATTGTAATTGAAAGGGAGAACCAAGAACTTGGTTTTCACTCAAATTTGTTTTTCTTGGAAAACACTTGTGTGTATACGTGAGTGTAAGAAAACCTTTTCAATATATCTATAAATTCTATTCTAGCTGATTTTTCTAGCGGCAGAATAACAGTAGTCCGATTTTTTTCTAGTTTCCTGTACGCTATAGTTTTCCCATAACTATAAACTTATAATACAAGAGTAGTGAAAGCAAAAGGTGCAAAAAGAAAACAATGAAAGTTTCAAGTACAGCAACGTGGATGTTTCAGAGGAGCATATACACAATACGTGGTATTGCTGTACTCTTGTAAATATGTATGCATAAAAGCACGAGGAGACTAAAAGTTAAAATCTCTTCAGGGCTTAGCGCTTTCTTTCGTTTTTTTACTTCGTACTAAAATAGTAACGAAAAGGCCAATAATGCATTTCAACAACACCCACAACTAACAAAAACACGACAACTAAACAACCTTACAAACACGATTAGATGCATTGCACAGGGAGTCAACTCACTCACGGAAACCATTAAAAATGAATATAATGGTCTTGCCTCTGGAGAAATAGGAGGAGAATGCTAACAGAATAGCCTGCAATGAACTCTCCTGAGAAATATCGATTTCTGTTCTGTTCCACAGCGCCAAAACGACGTTTGCCAACAATAACAACAGAGAGAAAGAGTGATGCAGATACTTAAAATATAGTATGTACATATGAACTCGCAAAAAAAAACAAAAAAAAACTGCTAAATAAACATTTGCACGAAGTATACATTCATGTAAAAAACCAATAATATTAATCAAGATCTTGGTATGTTTATTAAACATATTACATAAATATACGCAATGCACACTTTCACCCAAAAAATTGAAAGGTTCTGAGAAAAACAAACTTGTAGTGAAAGGAAACGCATACCTGCGAGAAATGAAGTGAATTTCATGGACATCGGAATCATCATCGTGTGGCGTGATGGAATATGGAGTAACCAGTAACATTATCGGTTATGCTGTGTATTGTGTATGTACAGCTGTAAAATTTCTTTTATCATTGCCACCATCACCACCACTTCCAAAAGCCCTTTGACTTTTGCCATTACTTGACCACGGAAGCAAATTATTCAAGATTTACACCCAAATGGTAATCAGCAGCCAAGCATTTTTTTCCAGAGGAAAATGAACTTTTAGTATAGTGTATGCAGCGCATGACTTTTGAAGTGTAATCAGTAATCTCATTTTTAGTAAACATCAAAACAAAAAAAATTGTGGCGACTTTGACGGGTACAGTGTTCGTATTTGTATGGGAATGTTTGCGATAATGAAAAAAGTCAAACAAGACGCATATTTCTCTATGTTCTTCCCAAGTTATAATAACATACTTGTCAAGTATTTACATGTCATTACATAAAAGCAATACATTCGCCCACCACTAACCACCACCACCTACCAACACTGTCACAATATCACCACTCTGTAATATATTTTCACATGACTTATGATTCCCATCAATAATTTGTCCTTGAATGAAATAAAGTTTTTTTTATTAAGTCATAAAGTAATATGAATGTACTGTACGCTTTTACTTACCGATGCATAATATTTCACTCATTCATACGAGTTAATACTCTTTTTGGACATTTGCTTTACTTTATGGAGTGCCGTTGTTGATTTTTTTTCGAAGCATGAATCAGTGGCATAGCATAATCACAACCAAACGCATGGTCAAAATGCCAAAAGATTCCATTTATGATAATGATCATAATATAATATTATATACTTCTTACTTAATTTTTTATGCTCATTCATAACATTGTGAAGAAAGAAAGAGAAAAAAAAATATCTTGCAATTTCGTGTTTCGTGACAGGTTTTGTAATTTTGACTTACAAATTTTTATAATGCTTCTTATCCATAACTCGAAATCGATGAAAAATGCAGATTGTTGCATGAGATTAGTCAACATGGCATGATGATGACTGTATGACTACAGCCAAACTTCTCATCAGCAACCGATTTTCTTTCATCAATGTGTGATACGATACAATTGCAATCGTTGGGAATACAAACATGCCACCCATTTTACAAGTGTACACGGTGTACCACTTACTGGACAAAATGTTTGCAAAGGAAAGAAAACAAGTAATTCTTTGAGAGTGAAAGAGGAGTCGACAAACCGCTACCATACGAAACATTTTTTTTATTTTTTATTTTTCTATTGATGAGTGAGGTTTGTAGTGAAAACACCTCTTCTAAGATCTGCCGATATATAAAATATGGAAACAGGTGAATGTAACAAACAGGATACATATCTACTTTCTTTGCATGCATACCTAAACATGGCATGATTTATGAATATATTATGTTTGTGCAAGAGCGAACGGACAAGCTACCACGAAATGACTTCCCTTGACCCTTTTCTCATTTTCTTGGCGCGTTCCTCCTAATCATCGATGTGTACCTCCAAACGTGAATTTTTCACGATGTCTCGAGTATCCCACTCCAATAAGGTGTGTGGCGTGTGGTGTTGTGCAAGCAAGTATACTTTGTGTACTCCAAACTTTCATTTACTTGTGTTCCTTAGTCTTCGGGAAACAAATCTATCAAATCCTAAAAAATGGATATGTGTGTGTGCATGCATATTGTGTGTGTATACAAGATGAAGATATCATATTATTTCACGTCTTGGCTTGTCATAAAGCCAAGAACGAAGTCTGCAAGTGTGTAAGTATTGACTACAGACATACTTTTATATATTGGTGGTTCGACTTCGACCATTCGTCTACCAGAAAACTTTCTCCTTTCAATCACCTCTGTCGTTTGCGAAGGTTGCGATTTTCCCTGACAAGGTTAAATGTTCACTTGAGTTGACTACAAATCAACAGAGGGAGAGAGAGAATGGGAAATTGGAGTAGAAGTAGTAGTAGTGAATTACACGGGAAAAATATATTGATGATACGATGAGGAATTTTTGCCAAGTTTCATAACATAACGCAAATATGGCAGGGCGACAAAACAGGTAACAAATAACCAGCACACCCGGAACGAATGCTCTCCTTATTTTTTTAAGCTAAACTTCATACTTCAAATTTTATTCGCACCTGATTTCAACGTGCAAACCTCCTGAAAGCCATGTACCGATATGCTGTATGAAGAACAGTTGATGGAGGAATATGGGTTGTTTAGCTCAGCACCAAATTTCCATTTGCTCAACAAAAATGCAGTTCCCTTTTCCTCTCGAACAAATATTCATTTCATTTTTCTCGCTTTTCCCTTTTGACTTATTTACAAATCGACAATGTAAATCTTTATTATTCTTCTTTGACCTTGCGAAGCAAATTATTTACCTACATATTTTACGATTATATAATTCAATATTATTGTGACAGCCATACCCACGTCGTTGTATTGCATCCCAATGCAATACTTTCCTTGCGACGAGTAACGAGAACCTTTTAAGTTCTTAGTCCTCGATCTGTGATAATGATACCCATAATATGTTTCATGCCGCTACCAATCGAGTAAAACAAATTTGGTCTTCTTATCAATTATGTACAATCTACTTTACTTAGCTGTGTATGCTACTAATTTGACGAAACAGCCAACTCAAAGGTTTCAACTTGTTTTGAAAATTGATATCGGTTCAAATTTTCCTGTAATAAGACAAAACTAGAGAAAGAGTTTATCTAATCAAAAACCGATTACAAAAATGTATTGCTAACAAATGTAGAATAATTCCTTTTAAATTGTAGAATAAAATGTATTTTTATACCATAAACTTCCATTAATATTTAATATACAATTAGCTTTTTTTAAACCGTTCAATATCAAGAAATGAAATGTATGCTTTTACAATTTATTACAACACAAAATGATAAAACATGTGAATGCAGTGGAATGAAAAAGCAAACTGGAAAAAAGAAAGAGGGAACACATCAAAGACATTTTCTTTGCAACATGAAATAATTTTCTAAGAAAAAATCAATCTAGGTATTTTTTATTTATAGCTGGTTGCTCAGATAGAGGGGAACTAGGTTTAATTTGGAACTAGATTGGAATATTAGGTTGTATATATGGCTAGTTATGGTTTAGATTAATTGAGGCAACTTATCGAATTGGTGCTGTAAATACTCCTACCCATCATCATTTATTTTTGGTTAATTTATGATCAAAAGCATTTATAAAACCGTCCGTAAGATAACGGTTGTTTGCATTTTAGATTCACAAATCAAATTCGGCTGGATATTTTAAGGAATTAAGTTTGAGCTTCTATGTAACTCTTGAGTAACCCCATGTGTCCATCCATATATAACTGACCAAATGGTCCTTTCCCACAATTTAATGAATGGGCAAAACAAGAAGAAATCAATAATAGCTGGAGAAAAGTGGAGAAAGCTATAAACAGAACAACGAAATGTAGAATACAGTGAAAACATGCCTATTTGTCAATAGATAACTTCACATCGCATGCATAGATATTAGATTTCCTGCTGATCACCCAGCTTGACTAACCGTTAATAATTAATTCGTCAATCATTATAAAAGCTTTACAAGGGAAGGTAGAACTATACCTTTCGATCATATAACGCAAATAACGTGCATAAAAATTAGTTTTATGATAATACGTACGTAAGTATTGGACACATATGGAATATGGACTACCCAAATCCGACAAGGAAGAAATATATTGTACACTTTAGTGAACTAATTTTAAGAGGCTGGCCAATAATAAAACCTGCGATGTTGGTGGTCGAACAAAAATAAATGTCATGCTAAAAAGAGGTCGTACGTACGTGTCGTATCCATTATCTATTAGCCATCGACATATGTAAGTTAAAAAAAGTTCAATATAAAAACTGGAATGTATTTATCATTTTGTATATATATACTGATTGTTCTTACGTTGGGATAATTTTAGATTTTAATTTAAAAATTATGGGGAAAGAAATCTATCATTTAAAATTTTGTACTAATTTATAAATATAACCGTTAACATCGTATACATAAAAATGCACGTAAACGTTTGACGTTTCATATTTGACTGAAAAACATTTTTTTTAACAGTATTATAGCATATGTAAAATGAATAAAATCTCCGGTGAATATAGTAATGTGAAATCCGTATTTCAAATATCAATCAATATTTTTGAAGCATATTTTTTACCCCATCTTCAAAATAATTAGTTTTGCTAAGTTATGACCTTGATATAAAATCATTGCAGATTAATGCGGATAGTTTAGTCTTCATATTTCAGTCATCGTTCCTTCCACCATTATCCAACATCATATTTACAGATATCCAACATCTCGAATGTGCAAATTATACCTAGAATGTGCAATTACATATTTATAGCGACGTTAAAGGTGCAATGTTTGTTTGATTTTATAAAATTTACTCCCAATTTCAGACCTCACTTCACTTACATAGTACAGTTACATAATAAACACAAAATACCCATTCATCTGACGACAGGGATTTACCAAAAATAAAATTTAAATTGCGTCATGAAAGCGTCACTTCCTCTTCATGTGGCATTACTGATACATCTTGGCTGTCAAGTGTTTGGTGTTGATGCCTCCTCTTGCAAAAAAAAATCTGGCTCATGTCCAGCATAACTAACGATATTTGGGAGACGCATAATAAAGCTTATATGACTTTCTTCCGAGAAATATTAGAATATAGCGACCAGGGTTGAATAATTTACAAACGAGTACTACAAGACCATTTTGATTGAAATATTTTAGTTTACCTCAAAATATAAATATTTTTGACGGATCATAATTTCCTCCAACACACTCTGCAAGCAAACTGTATACCGATATTTTGAACAAGTATTCATTTTTATGATTTAATCAAAAACGTTCATAGCTGAATTGCATGATTCCGAATTTCTGATTTTAGGCGATCAAAAATAGTGTTGGAGTTGTTGATACTAAAAGACACTTGTATATACATACGTTAGAATCAGAAGTGCACAAATTGGCTGTTTATGTGCTCGTCATTAATGCACATATGTTGAAAAAGATGCACATAGCGATGTTAGCAATTTGAAATATTCAGGCCAAAAGTAAGCCAGTCAGCTAGCAATACTATTACTATAAATGCCAGACTCAACCGAAAATTTAGAAAGGGATTGGTGGCAACGCCTTCGCCTTGATCAACGTCAACAAATAAAATATTTTGTCAGTTTTTAAATGGTCTATACTCTATACACTATGCCAGACTAGAACTAAAATAAACTATCAACATATAATTCTCAAAACGAGTTCCGAGTCGCATATTTTATTGAAAATTAAATTGATGGTATGGCCATTTTGACAGGGAAAATTGTAGATGCATTTTTGGAGGATGACTAATATTTAAACAAAACTATACCCCCAAGAGCATTTCTTGAAATTCCTTTTCAACACATGTTAACACATTTTGAGCTTGACAGGCAGTTTATTATGGATGACGAATTTTGAGGCAAAAAATGTGTGAAATTTGGTTTTCTTACCGTGGAACTTCTGGTGCAACTGTTGCTGGTTATTACCTCTTGGACCAAGGACTACACCGGAAGAAATGGAATCTGAGGAATTGGCCAATTGCCCTCCTCCATTTCGCATACTGCCTGCAGTCGTTGTGGAGGAGGTTGAAGATGTGGTCACCGTTGTTTCCGGTGCCTCAGGTATCGCTACGAGCATTACGACTTAAAGGTAGTCTGGTAATTTAAGAAACAAAAATAATGAATATACATATCCATGATTCAATCTATTTGATTTTAATTGTATAGAGCGGTTGTATTAATGAGTCAAACGAATGACAGTAATCAAAACTACACCATTTTACATGTTAAAACCGGAAACGTAAAATTTTAAGCATAGATGCATAATAATATGACCCAACTAACTCTGATCCATCATGCAGACATAGTTGAACTGATTAAATTATATGTTTAAGAAATCTACAGGCAAGAAGTGTGAACTGTGAACAATTTAATACATACAAATGTTCACGTATGCGTTCACAGGAAAATTATTCAGGCATATACCCACATGTATAAAGTTTACACCCAAATCATCTTATTCTTTCGGATTTTCCTCATATCTACGTGCTTTAGCAAAACTAAATCACTAATAAATTTACTCACTTCTTTAATAACTAACAAGATAACAACGGTGATTCCCATTACAAAAAACACGGCTACTGGCTGTCCGTTAGTTTTTTTTCTAAATGCAGTTTGAAAAGTGACTTCTGTTTGATGGCAACTAGAGCCACACACAAATAGGAGCTTTCGAGCTATTCCGCAAGTCTTTCTGAAAGGTATTTTGACAGAAAACCTTAACATGTTTATACGTAGCAAGCGGCTTCAAAAAACCAACTCGCACTCTCACAGTACACTCAAACCCTTTGGTTTTATGGAGGTTTTCTGCTATGAAATATTCTTTGAAGGCATACAACTTTAAAAGGATAACCCAGTACTAAGGGGAATCCCATCGTTCAAAGGGACAAGCTTACTGCATTATTGTAATTTCCCGTTTAAAAATAGCAATTCAACTATACAGAAAAGTCAGTATTTGTATATGTTTTACAAGAAAGAAATTTCTATTATATCTTATCAAGATGGAACAAGTAAACTTTCAGTTTATAAATAGACAGTAATTTTAAAATTGAAGTTACTACACAAAGTCATTTAATATGTATCATATTCATAATGCTTAAGTATGTGGATTGTTGATACTTTTTCAATTACTGAACTCTCATATGATTCTTAATAGGATAACCCTTACATATACGTATACAATATATCGTTTCGTCTGTAACATTTCATTCTTAATTGAACCAGTTTTCTTCAAAATGTATTGCCAAAAATAGACTTTCTTTCTGATCGATGGAATTCCTACTACAATGCACAGTTCCATTTTGATTATATCTCTGCATTTTCTTATTGCATAAAACTGTCTACATTGATGGACTACACATACTCCCTTTCAGTGTTCAGTAGAAAAGGTTATGTGTAAACTCGATGGGTTTTACTTTTACTATCTGAACGTTCTCATCCACTGAAGAAACGAAATGTTGAAGTCGATGGTCGACTTTAATAATTTAATTTGATTACCGATGCTGGGGCGCAAATTACAAAGTCGCATGGCCAAATATACAATTAAAGTTGCATGCCTTTTATTTTGCTATTTTACACGCGCCTGATAATCACACATGTCACATAGCATATACCTTTTTGATAGCACTACTGATAGCCATTTAAAGCCGTTGTTGATGTTTGATATTAATACTCAAGTGTTTCAATGACACACTTTCGTAGATATTACATTATTTCAAAGGTTGTGTTTTAAGCATTGGTGGAGCCACAAAATAATTAAATCATGATTTTGACAATACACGATGCATCCAATATTTAAAGGTCTACGGGTCTAAAATATCCAACCCCGAAGCGAAATAGCTTAAAGATGCAACATAAAAGTTAGCACCAATCTAACTCTAAATATTGTACTTTCGACTTTTAAATCCCAATATTGATACTAAGAATGTTCCAAGAACCTCGAATTTTGCTATCAAATAAATGTACATATACATAAGTGTATCTTTGGCATAGGCAAATCATCACACATCATTTTACCAAACTTTCAATGGTATGACTGGATTTCCATAGTTGAACTTATAACTTAAATTCATTCCCAATCCTAAATATCTTTTGCAAAAACTCTAACTTGTAAAAAGCTTGTTATAATTTACTGTTATAAAAAAACTATTACTTTAATTCATACCAATTGTTCCCCTAAAACTCTGAAGTTATTTTGTCAGTGTAAATATACCTATTTTACATAAATAGTTGCTTGCTGGAAGCTCCAATTATTGGTCTCATTCACAAATACAGTAAATAGGATAGCTTTCATAACTCATAACAATCCGTACGAAACATTTTCGGTTTTTATCATTTTTAAATAAGCTACCCTATAAAAATACAGTTTACAAAAGTTACAAAGCAGCACTGTGTTCATTACTACCCTTCACTACTGTAAGCATTTATCATTATCATCATCCTAAATATGATGTAATACTACTACGTAGAAAGCTTGGTCTGGTTACTACAACATATGTATATGTACATATACTCATTGTCAGACTACAGTGATTCGCACTAATGAATGCCAAGCATTTCATTGTAGACTTTACATCCCTACTTTAACTGTGTCCTGCTCACCTTGCTATGTAAAATGTCCTATACCTTTCACAGATAAAATGAGTTCCTAGTGCCTACCTTTTTTGTCATACATTAATAGGTGTATGTAGAAAGCATAAAAGGTACTTTCTCCTTAACTTCCCATGTTGGTAAACACGCAAAACACCATCGCTCTATCAGCAGTGGTAACAGCAACCAGACAAAAGAGTGCCTGACTGTGACCTTGAAAGAAGTCGTTGGAGTAGTAGACTTACGGACAACGTGTTTGCTTGCTAATGGATTTATTAATAATACTCAAAGCATTACCCAACCACTCTCTTTCTTGAACACCACATAAGACAGTTTCCTGTGAAAATTCTGTACAGCACGCTACAATTTTTTTTTAAACTGCTCATTGTATAACATGCCATCCTTTGATGATACAACCCCTTTCAAAATAAGTTTTTCTCTCTTTTTAATGCGACAAAATAAAAATAAAAATAGACAAACATGTTACTTACGTTCACTCCCGATTCCCGAAAAAAAAACTTCACTTACTGCTGCTGCAATAGCTGTTACTTTTTTATGTTCAGAAGTTGATTGATGCTTCAGAATAGAATGGGTTTTGTTGAGAATCAAGAACAATGAATACGTCTTAAATTTAGTAGATCATGTGCTACATATACTACTTGTAACACATTCACACAGTGATATTGTAAAAAGTAGAAAGCTATAAACAGCTTAAACCTTGATTACGAATACACATGCAATGACCTGACGTGACATGAGAAAGATGTCTAATAGTTTTCAATAATTTATCATATTCACCACTTAAATTTAGAAAATCTATACGTACCTGTGATTTATTTTACAGCACAAAAAATTTCAGAAAACCTTAAGCCAAGGAGAAAGTGCACAGCGCTTTCTCAAGCTATTTTTATACTAAATATTTGCAGTAATTTCAAAAGAATTGTAACTTTTCAACGTTAAAAGTTTGTAGTATACAATGAAATGTTTTTTATAAATAGTTTTGATTTTGAAAAATTGTTTTACTATACAAAGATGACCTGCAACTTCATGTAGCTTTTTGTATTCACCAATATTTGTTGTGTTGTCTCCTTTACCACCTTCTTTTTTTACCTTTGTTCCTAACTATGTAAAAACTTGCAGTTTCTTCTTCTCTGCTTAAACTTGGTGGTCACAACAAAGTGAATGAAAAAAGTATTTTTTGTACAATATCACCTTCTGAAACATGAAGCCAAAGATGAACAAAGTTTGCCTTTTTGTTTTTCTGGAGAAAGCACAAAGAGATTTTTTTTCTCTTCAAATCTTATGTATGTCTATCTTTCATAACAGAAACACATTTTCTGTGTTTATAAAAATGTTGTATTCGATTTTATATACACTGCTAAAATAAGTCAGGTTCTCTCGCACAGCGTAGACCTGCTAATCTCTACTGTTTGCAACGGTGTTTTTTAAAATACGTTGTGTTATGTATACATGTGCCAGTTTACAGTTTAAAAATTGAACCGTTTTGTGTTTACTAATCGAGTAGATCGTCAAATGAGCGGACTTTTTGCTAAAATTATTAAGATTAATTTTTTGGCGAAAAATTTCCAAATGCATGTAAATTACTTTAAAGTTAAATGTACAAAGAACAAGTGAAAGTTGCCCGCAACAAAAAATGAGGAAAATTGTATGAATAAAATAGAGAAATACTAGTTTAGAGAGGTTTGTTAATACAACCGGCTCAGCCTGTAGACATTGTATGACTGACTGGAATGAAACTTACTGCAGCAGCAGGGGCGACAGCAGCACCAAACACAGCAAAAATGCAGAACGCCAGAGAGAAAGCAGTACGCTGATCTGAGAGAGTGTGGAGCAAACAGGACAAACTTTTCCAGCGAGATACCAAAAAAATATATACGGTGTAGTATTATACAAAGTGAGTAAACAAGAGAGAAGGGTTTACTTCACGATATTTTCTCCTCCTTTACAATACACTAAGTTTTCTCCTCAACTACTGGAGAACTAGTACCAAAAGCTTTCCAACAGCACGCAGTATACTACCAACGAGAAATAGCGTGGCAGCAGCAGCGTTTCTACAACTTCGATGGTGGGCTTTGCTTGTTGGATGCTTCAGTTTTAAGTAGTTTTATTTTCGCTAGTAAACTAGTTGCTGGATGGTCATATTGGAAAGTAGGGGTATATGAAAAGTAAAAAGACAGCGATGCAATATTTTTACTACAAAAATGTCTATCTTTCTGTATCGCAAAAATCAGGGATATACCCACATTTATGGGTCTAATGGGTTAGTCTGGCGTGTTGGCTTAGCACAAGTATAAAACATGTAGAGTGAAAGTTGTCCGTTCGTGCAACCACGTTCCATGTAGAAAACAGACCTGTAAAGGTAACGGAGGATAGTTTCCTAAGAAGTAAAAATGGTTATTTTGAGGTTATTTGCCAGGAGGAAGTGTTAGTCAGCTTTATATAAACTTCTAGAAGATGTCACAAGGGGACTCAGCTATCGGTGGAAGGTCGAATATCAAAAATATGTTAAAATCAAATGAATCAAAATTATGCTACCCACCTATGAGATTTCTAAAAAATAAAAATGTATATGTAGTTTATGTAATCCTGTTCATTTTTTGGAAAGTTCTAGCATCAACAAACATAGATTTTGACTATGGTACATGCCTTAAAATTATCGCGTATTTTATTTTCTCTTGGATCGAAATTCTCCGGAAAAAACTGTCAATAGTAGGTTTTGGATGCTGGGTATTGAACTGTATTTAATAGGTCACTTGAATAACCTACTCAATTAATGGATAAATAATTTAAGTAACAATTACAATGTTATAAGCTGCTTAGTACGCGTTTATTATTGAACATTTCATGACCAAAAAACATTTTACAAAGGAAAAAATAAATGTGCATGCACTTAGTCTGACTCTGACTTAGTTAAAAGTTAGACTTTAAGTTAGTTACAACTGGGCTTCAATATTTATTAGGTAGCTTTTCTCGATTCATTTAGAACGAGCACGTTTTTTCAAGTCTAGTCTTTGTCGTCTGTTTATGCTCTCCAAAAACACTTTATTCAAGTGCTTAATTAGATTTCTACTTCCTTTTTTACTTTGTTTCTGATTTAAATAATATGCTAAACCTTATTTCATGCCATAACTGGGTTATGCCAAATTAAAATAAATAAATACCACAAAATAACATGGATATATCGAGAGAAAAAACTTGCTTCAACTCGTTCTTCTACCTTGATTTCCTGCGTAATTTCCATTTTAGTCCTGAACCCTCGAAATAAAAATCAGTTTCAGGGTAGCAAATTTAGATTTATAAAATTACTAGTTTTAAACAAGAAATTTAAAAGTTATACATTTATTATAGAATTCCAGTGTTCAGTGTTGTCACATTGGTTTTATTGATTTTTAAATGTTTTTAAAGCTACCAAACTATGTTCCTAATAATCACACTGATAGATCGTGAGCTAAATTCTATACATTACAAGAAAATTTAAAGACCAAGTATTTTAAGCACATTAGAAAATATTATGGGTAATATAATAAAAACACGCCGCTGACATAGCATAACAATATTGACATTGTGCCAGTATATTAAATTACTGACTGCAAAAAAGTGTTTCATTAAGACCTTTCGGGAAATGTCTCCAAACCACAATTCGTTTTGCCTAATGTAATTCATTTAGTCCACGTCCGTTTACTTTCCAGTATAATTAATAATAACTAGTATCAAGTTTGGTAGAATCTATATAGACAGTTCAGTGTTCACTCCATACTCCATCCCAGTGTTCAATGAGCTATCAATTTCCATGTATTATATATAGTAAACGTATATTAAACAACTGCAATTTTCTCCATTTCACTAAAATTCCTACAAGCAACCATTCAATTTTCTCCATTTCACTAAAGTTCCGAGAAGTGAGCATTCAATTTTCTCAATCAAACATGCATTGTTTGCATACACGAGCAATATAAAAACCGCCATATTCGTCTTTATGCACGTGTTGATACATATTTATACATGCACTTAAGTCAAATTGTAAGTGCATGTATTTTTTTGGAGGGAATCATAGATGTAATTTTTTGCAACTACTCTATTCATTATGCATTTGCATTATATTAAATAATAGACTCCCATGCACATGCCCATTACGTAGAATCATTAAAAGGGTTCCTTTAATTCTTTTCCTGACTTATCTATTTTTGGACCATAATTATAATTCTTTCTGTCGTAACTCGTATTATTATCATCCTGGAAAAATGATAACGGTATATATACAACATTTTATAGCATCAGAAAATCCATGAGTTTGTTACACAATTCTTACTACCGCCTGTATCACTGCGTTATTATCATGTATGTTGTGCAAGCACACATCGTTATTATATTGTCTTTTAAAAAGAGAAAGCCACCTCTTTTATATATATTTCCTTATTAATTAAGCGTACTTACTACTTAAGTACGTATACATACATGTATCATTACTTGGTCGCATGTTAGGCAACGTGGTTTTGGTGGTGGTGGGTTGCTCTTGTAACTCAATCATATTTTTTCCTGTATCTACCAACAGAAAAGATGGAACATTACATATTATTAGATTTTCTCCCCATCAAAACTATAACATAACCTGACTGGTTGGAAATCAAGGCATGTCAATATGTGAAACCGTGTAAAAGTCATGAATTATTGGTTGTATAGTGTATTTGTGTGCATGTGTATATAATTTTACCAACAATGTAGCAAACAATCTCGACATGCAAATAATATAGTATTCAAGTTTGATTGAAAATATATATACTTCATTTTCGCATCGAATGGAACTTGACAACCTGACTGACACAGTTGTTGTTTTCGTTGTTGTTGTTGCTGCTGCAGCCTTATTTCTTCCTAATTCTCAGTCTATTTTAGTCTCCTCGCTATTTAGCAAGGCAAAAAGTCTCAATGCCACTTTCTCCATTTTCTCTTCCCAGTCTTTTCCCTTTGCTCTTTAGTATGCTCCAATGATTCAGAGAGAGAGAGAGCAATATCCTTACACAACACAGCATTGGCCTTAGCTAGAAGTAGCCACAAAAACTCAAGGATGAAACTTGAACACATTATTTTGTGTTGTGTTGAGCTTGTTAATACAAGAAAATTGGAAATACTATATATACATCAAATCGCATCATATGGATATACCTTCCTATCAAGCAAACTAACCTATGTATGAGTAATTTCGTACCAAATCATCTAGAACCTATGGAAAAAAAGTGCTCATTGCTCTCAAAATATTGAGTTACAACAGCTACGAATACTATAATAGCTTATTTCAAACAAAAGGGCTCTTTCTGCCTTGAAAGGTCTATAGATATTGTGCTATTTTTAGATTTCCCCAAAATTTACTCTACTTACTGCTCTATACCTACATATGGATAATAGGGTAAAATCCTTAGCCATTTCCTTTCTCCAACAACTGCTGTTTTTTGTACCAAATATAGTCACGTTGAACGAGCAAAGTGTGTCATGTCATAGTAGTTGTTGTATGCAACACAGGTGTCTAGTTTTGGGTCTACTATAGCTTCTCTCTGCGTGTCGCTTGTGTACGATAGGGAAAAATAAATTTGTTTACAATACGCAGTTTTTTTACTTTTGCGATGAAGATGAAAATAGATTACACAATTTAATATATGCGTAATATTATGTATCATGTTCATGTAATGAAGCTGTGATGATGTTTTTGGTAAGGTGCATTGTTGCATATAATATATATATATATATATCCTTATAGCAAACTGCGGAAATGAAGTGTTCACCGAGGACATCATTATTTCTAAAGTCAGCAAATGGAATATTCTGCTGTATACATAAATTCAATTTTCCTGAATTTTATGCAGACGCTTCGCTTTATGTGATTTATACTTTTGTTCTTGTATTGTGTATCTTTATTAGGAAATAGTTTTTCCTAATACTCACGTGCATTCCATAGTTTATTTTTAAATTCCACGTTTTCTACTTCTTGAATTGTGTCATCTTTGAATGGTAATCAAATAATTGACTATTTGAGGATGCTTAAATTAACACATTCGCTCCACTCGATCGCTCAAATACATGCTTTGGCTGATTATGATGTGGTGATTCGTGATGCTTTAATTATCTAAAGATGCGGAGAACGGGAAAAGGGTAAACGAAATTAAATGATGTTTGCTAAGTTACGTGTGACAGTGGAAGCTCTATCTTGTTCTAATCCAAAAATAACTCAATTCATCGTTGCCTTATCTCAACTATTTATAAATCAATCACTGACAAGTCGGATTTTCACCGACATGTGACATAATTTTGTCAAATAAAATAAAGTTCCAATAAAAAATATGATTACAAGTTAGAAATCGTGCAGTCTTCAGGATAATATAATAATCCATATCATGTCGAAGTCTAAGACTGAGGGCGTGTCCTTCGGGCCTGGGGACACCATGTCTTACAATGACAGCGCCAGCCTAGGTGGTATATCCAGAGAATCTAGAAAAAGACGTGAACTGGCCAAACTGAAAAGGAGACGGACGGAAAACCCGACTACGCGTAAACTGCTCTTTCGTCCAAAAGTTTATGATGCCTGGAGGGAGGGTGATCTCGATTTCGAAACAGCAGAAAGAGAACGCATCCTCAAAGACATTGCAGCGAAAGAGGCAAGGCTTATAGAAAAGAGGAAAAAACGTATGGAAGAAGGTGGGCCAATATCTCGTTCCGATTCCTCAGACGAAAATCAAGTGGTCAGTGAATTAGAAAAACTGAAATCCCGAAAACAAAGAGAAGAAGAGTTTAAGATCAAGTTGGAAGAGGACAAGAAGAAACAACATGATGATGAAATGATGGAAATGGAAGAGAAACTAGCCTCAGAGCTACAAAACCCTAGCGTATATGTATGCAATCAATCATATGCCTTAAAAATAAAAGTCAAAACCATGCTATTGCTCAACTCAGACTTAGAACTCATTTAAGTATTCTGTAACACATCTTTGCGTTCGTTAGGGTTGGTTTTACACTGATGGCTATTACGACAACGCACCTTACCTCGGTTTAAGAGAGGATCTCGTCGAAAAAATTAATGCGCAACAACAAAGTTGGATTGAAAAATGGAATCAGAAATATCCTGAAACTTTCACAGCCATGTTCAAACGCTTCTTTTGGCCACCTAAATATATTTGCAGTGTAATTTTCCAGCATACGTATTTGAATATATGAAGCATATTCTGATTTGTTTTTTTAAACTGTCGACTAAGAACTACCATTTTTTCCACAGGGTAAAACATTTCGAACGCGAGGAAGTTATCTGGACTTCCCCGAGGTTATAGCAGATTGGCCGAAAGCGGTTGAGGTAAACTTTGAGCGTGAACCTCGTGAGTACATAACAAATCGTCATGAACTATTTGGAGTGGATGAAGAACAAAAGAAGAAAGACGAAGAAGCTCTGGAAGAAGCTATGGCTGAGGAGGGGATTGTTATGGAGATGGAACCGCCACCTGAACCAAAACGTAAATCCGGTAAAAAGGGTAAGCGTGGTGGTAAGGTAGCACCAAGTGATAGCAGATCACGGAGAAGTAAAAGTAAAAAGAAGAAGGACAAATCTGTCGTGCCTGTATCCTCATCCGCATCCACTATGCGATCAAGACATAAATATTTGTATATCAAGCACGATCCTTCCTGGAAAGTTAACACTTACAAAGACTTGCCCGATTAAAAGACTTCTTGTAATAATAAAAAGACTAACACAGCAACATAACAGAACACAGCTCTCAAGAAAAAAAAAACATGGTTTTGGTTTCATTTCAATTTGCATTTGAGCACGTTCCTCAATAAGAGTTCTTTGCTGGATTGCGCTGTTCTTGTTATTTAGAGCGTTTCCATAAATAGAAACCTGCAACCTCGTTTTCTCCATTTTCATGTATAATGGAGTAGTAGATCACAATCAACGACTTTGCACGAACGCTTTTTAGCTAGGTCAGCCATGTAAATTTTCTAGATTACATGGAGAAGTCGTTTCAAAAGCTAGCCTATTTATAGACTCCCCTTTATCGTGTGTCTTGCAGACTGGTATATTTTGGTACTTTCTATTTTCGTACTGTCATAAAAATGCTCATTTATACTGCTTTTTACGCAACGGTTTGTTAGAATATAATCCCAATCCAATCCGAGAGAACAAAGTCTCATTTACATCACAAAGTTTTTACTAATACGCGTAGGATGTTTTTGGAAAGAAAAAAAGTATTTTAGGCTTTTCTTGCATCTAAAAGTAGCTCAAGAACGTCAACGCTTGAAATGTTTTTTTCGATAATAGGCAAGATTCAATGAAGCCGTATGAATATAAATTCTTTATGAACATTTGATATGCTTATATAATAATTGAATGAATTTGTTATTTCTCAATGTTGAATTTCATGCCGAGAATGTAGAAGGCTCTCATTACTTATTATTATCATGAAACAAATACGAACAATATAAAGTTATCTGTTACAAACAATATATCAAGTTTGATCTGAAGTAAATTACAAGTAGAGTAAAGGAATACGTTTTCGCAAAGGAAAGTAAATGCCAACAATATAAAAGGAAATCGTTCCACTGAAATCGAATAAAACGTTTGATGATTGTTACAGTTATATTAATAGCTTGTGCTTGGGATAAATGATAACAATTTCTTTAAGTTTCGTATATAGGTCCATGTCATTTTTAGGTACTCTGTGTAAACTCAAACGCCAAGTCAAACTTATACTTTAAAGTTTAAACATTCATTAAAACCAGGATGAGCACATTAAGTTTGACCATTAAAATCGTATCGTCCTAATCAAATTAAGTATTGAAAATCCCACAGTTTTAATAACGTGCGAATTGATTATGCAATGAACTATGAGCATTTACGTGAATATGAAATTCAGTGAAATGAAGGTTATGAAAAAGCAGTAAACAGTAATTTATTCTAATTTATGTGTTTACTTGTTTCCCTTTTTTCTCCCTTTCAAAAATACGAACTTAAGCAATTAACAAAGTGGGCCATCGAGTTAAGGATATTTATGCGTTACATATACATATACCTAATTTATAATTGCGTGGTACATATAAGATATACTATTTTATTATTATTTACTGCTTGGCTTGCTTAGTTAGTGTCAATATATTATGAAGAAAGTTACAACGCAAGAGTGTGAGAAAAGTCGATTATGTTATACCATTAACTTTTAGCCGCAGTAACTGCTGGACATGTTGAAATGTGTTATGCTGACCAGTCTAATTTCACGCCTTCTCTTGGGTTTCACAATTTAACATTCTTCAAAAATCATATTTATTCTGCAACTAACTAATTCATAATTTCATTCCTAACTAACTTAACATACATTAACGTTTTAAGTTGTTTTAATTAATTTAGCATAAAAAATCTCCCCCAAAATTGTACAATAACACAAAATTGAAGTTTTCATATTAGCTTGGCATATACAGCATACAGCATACATCCATGAAATCGTGCATGAAAATGAAAACCGATCGTACATGAATGTTTGCATGCACACTTTGATGCAAATGCAACTAAAGGGTTTGCCATTGCATTGCATCCAATCCAACACAACACATGAGCTCTAGTCAGCCAGTTTGAAGGACAGCTGACCAAAATAAACAAAAATCAGCTTGCTGAATGTGACTTTTGCAGTGAATTGTGTCAGTGATCGCTGTCATCCGAAGGTAATATACATATCTGGAATTGGAATATCATTTAAATTGTTGTGGTGAATGGAACCCCTGTAGAGTAAGGCGTTTGTCATTTCATGAATGTTCGAAGATGAAGTACGAAGAGATGCAGTTAGCACAAAAAACAAAACCAAGTGTTTTGCCGGTGATTGCTGCAGCTGTAATATTTCCAGTGACTGTGATATTTTGGGGTTTGAATCATTATGGTGGAGTTGTTGAGAGTGGAGAGGGAGACTGGGAGGATGAAGGATTTTCTTCAGGTTTGTTTACTTTACCTTCGCATTAATCAGAGTTTAAAATGGGGAGTTCATTTTGGCTTGTATAAACAATTAAATGAATATATCATTTCCGAAACAAAAAAATATGTTGCTGTTTCAGGAGGATCGCCGAGTAGATGGTTTGTTTCAGTTGCCATTCCTGTCATGTTGACACTTCATGCCGTGAAGAAGAAAAGTCTAAATAAGAGTGGGGCCGCTTTGGGTTAGTTTAGTTTTAATAAATACACGTTTATATTAATGAAATTGCCAAAACAGCCACGATCAATGATAGTTTCTTCTTTTTAAACAGCACTGGTTGTGGGATTTTTCCTGACGTTAAGCAGCTATTGCTTCCTTATGCTACTCATGGTTTTCTTCTTATCATCATCACGAGCCACTAAATTCAGGGCAAATAAAAAGCGTCTTTTTGAAGAAGATTTTAAAGAAGGTACATGCTGTTTCAAATGGGATTTGTGATTGTTGTATTTTGTGTGTACAAGTGCTAAAAAAATGTAACAAAGTCACATTTAATTGTATGGTTTATAGGTGGTCAGCGGAACTGGATTCAAGTATTTTGTAATGGAGGAATGGCAACTCAGCTTGCTATTATTTATATTTGTGACATTGGCTTTGGACAGCGACCGATCGATTTTCAAACGGATTACCGTGGATCATTCTTGGGTATAGGCATCCTCGGCGCTTTAAGCTGTGCTAATGGGGACACCTGGGCATCTGAAATCGGCAGTGTAATCCAGACAACTTCACCTAGACTAATTACCACTTGGAGGAGGGTCCCACAGGGTACAAACGGTGGAGTAACTCTTGGTGGACTAATCGTTAGCTTATTGGGTGGTCTAGTCTTAGGAATTACTTATTACCTTACTATATTGTTCGGAATTGATTCTGCTATTTTGACCAAAGCTCCTCCACAGGTAAATACTAAAATGTTTTCACTCTACGAAGTCCGTTTTGCATTCGTGAAAGTAGTACTGCATTTTTGCACAGTTATTTTAAATGTATGTTTATAATAATTTTGAGTTTAGTGGCCAGTGATTGTTATTGGGGCAATTGGGGGATTGTTGGGAAGCATAATAGATTCTTATCTTGGAGCAATATTTCAATATTCAGGTAATTCATATTTCACAATTTTTTAAGGGAAAACAAAACTGGAAATCTCTAATTGAACATTTGAAAACATATTACATTTTAGGGTCGGATCCACAAGGGAAAATTCATGAAGTGCCTGGAAAAGACATCAAGCATATCAGTGGCATCAGTATTTTGGATAATCATAGTGTGAATTTACTCTCGACCATAATTACTGGACTGTTGTTGCCAAAATTAGCTTTAAACTTGTGGCCGCAACTTGTTGACAGTATGCAAAGCATATGATGTGTGTGATTTCGTTATGATCAATGTGATAGCCAAACCCAAGTGTGAAAGAAATGTTTGGCTTTGGTTGCAGCTACAAAAAGAAAACATTCATCTCATCTGGATTTACTCATTAACTTTTTAAATACTTGGTTAATTAGTACAGTAAGCCGAAATTTAATGTTCAAAATATTCAATTCGAAAACACTTAGAATCGAAGGATTAAAGTTTATGAAAGTTTTATTCTTGTATGAATTTTACAAGATTTTATTATGAATAAACCTGTGAGTAAATATAACTATTCTTCGTAAATCTATATACATACGAGTAAACAAAATTCGTTGTTTGCAATTAAAGCAACAGCCTTTAAAATAACAATTCCTTACACACATGATCATACCTTGTCTAGGATAGGATAGAACGCGTTAAATACAGTTGATTTTTTCAAGAAAAAAAATGCAAATATATGCATGACACAAATATAATGAACAGTAAGAGATTATCTTAACAAGAATAACATTTATGACACATAAAACGAAGAATTTATTTTGCACAATGAAAATAATATAATGTATTGTATCGAATAATAATATGGCTTGTGTGGTTTTTATTTACTGTACCAATGTTTTGGTCAAGAATTTAATTACTTTAGAATACCAAAATCTTTTAATTTTAGTTTGCGTTTATCAGTGTGACACTTCGCTTGATGCATTTGGCACTTTGGTACAGTCTAACTTAAATGCAGCAACTATTAAATCTTAAAATAAAAATCGCATGAGTAACATTATGAACATTACGGTATATAATCTATCTACTTACTAGGGACACAATGTACAATTACTTAAATAATATATACCAGTATACGCTTGCGTATATAACACAATCATAAATTGCTTTTTAATAAGCAGACTCCACTCTGTTTGGGATAGGTGGGGGAGGAGCCCTACCATTTGGTTTTACTATCGCGTGTTTTGCAATGCCCGACTGTCTATTATTGTTGTACCCGTTTCCGTTCCGAGCGGGTTCATGATTTCCATTGTTGAAATGACCGTTTCCATTTTCATTCCCGTAACTTCCATTATTGGCTATGTTGTTTCTATTCATTTGTGCAACGAGTGGAGCTCGAACTGGCGATGATGCCTTATTAATTGTGGTAGTGCTTTCTGGAACATTTGGCCATGTAAGAATTAATTTGTTAGGTCCTTCCTTGGTAAACAACGGGACGGCTTCATTGGCCAGTTGGACACGAATGCTGGTGGACTTTTTGGCAAGTTTGCACTCAACACTTGGTGTCACATTAACCCTGACACTTGCGTTGTTGATTCTGGAATTTATAATAAATATTTTTATATCAAAATGTGATGAAAAGAAATCGATGAAAAACTAACATAAATTCAGCGTACCGTCTACATTGTGTTCCAATTATTGTGACAAATTCTCCCGTTAAGTCTGGTGCTGGACCACCGTTTGGCGAGGACACCACCCAAGAACTCACTCCCTGAACCGAACCGCAATGCAAAGCAACAACCATATCTCTTCCCGTATTCAAATGTATGATGACCAGTTGATCTGGGCCAGGCGTAATTGTTAGCCCTGTGACTTGTTCCAATGGAATTCCACCTTTCATTGACTTGAATGATCCTTTCGGACCATCTAACTTGTAAATGTGCGTATCGGACACTAGTATGGATCGCTCTGCACACTTCCCAGCAGATCCTGGTGTCGCCTTTAGTATCCTTGAACTGAAGAGAACTTTTTTAATACCATCCTTCTTCTGAAGTCGCTCAAAACTTTGTTGATAATCTCGTGCTTGATTGAGTCCTTCTGACATAAGGTAATCTCCCTTCCAGTCCCGGTTAAGGCCCCAATTATTTCTCCTTCCTTTTATAAGGTCAGAGTGACATATCACTTTCAATCTTAGTTGTGGCCAGTCATGTTGAGGAACTCGGCGTAATATTGACAGTGCCCACCAACGACCGTATGCCGCTCTGATTAATCCAACCACGTGACCGATGGGACGTGGAGCTCTTGGCCAGTTAACATTTAGACCACATTCTGGAACAGGAATGCGACCTTTGCTATTCCTAGCAGTATTTGTGCTGGTTGGGAAACCAAGTGAGCGTTGTGTTGCCGTAACCCAAGACCTTAATTTGTATTTCCTGTAAGCTCCAGCTATTCTGTGTACTGCTCGCATGCGTTTGTAAAGCTCTCGTGCCATGTGGCCCCTCCACATTTTTTGGAGGAAGGTGACGATTCCTGGAATCATGGCTTGTCGACTCTAGAGATACAAATGCATATTAATACCAGGAAATCCTCTTGTTGATATATATTCACTGTGTATTCCATAAATATTACATACTTTCTCCAGTTGAAACAATGTGCTAGGACTCCTGATGAACACCTTTGTATTTCCAAAAACAACATCATTTATCATACCCGTATCATGTAAGATAGCTGATGTTGCGTCCTTCATGTTACTCCTTGCAGGATTTGGCCACGTTTTGCTAGAAAGCATTTTGTACCTCTGGACGAATTTTTCATAAGGTGTACGATGAGCAAATCCTGCCCTTCGCACGCGAACATTTTCCAACAAACCTGGAAAGAGCGGCATAAAGTAATATCTTAGATTAGGAGAGTTTTAATTTTTAAGTCGCATCGATTTGAAATCATTAGTTATTCAATACGCATACCTAAGTAAGCAACTTGATGCTCCACCCTTTCTTTGTCAAACAATTGAGGGGATTTTACATCATTTGGCTTGATGCAACGTACATAATACGGCTCCTTGCTTGCCAGGGTTTTCACCAATGCTATCATTGAGTTTTTGAAAATTGTGCCTGCCGTCTGTGGGCGTTTGGTTGTCTTTGTAATATCTTGTGCTCCGTCAGGCCACATTTTAGAAAGTATCTTATTGTTAGATTTATACAGCATTCTTTTCAGGTCTTGGAAAAGTGTGTCCCGGTTCTTATCTAAGAAGCCATCGATCTTGTATGTCACCTCACCGGCATAATGCCTATAGAATAAAGAGGAAGAAATAAATTGATTAGATTACTTGACAATGCCAAAAAAATGAATTGTGCCACAAGGTGATGTGATGATTTTCTCACTTGATTCGGAAATCTTGATCGTGTACAAGTGACTTGTCAGACTGGGCTAGTTGACGACTAGTGTAGTGAGGATGTTGCTTCATTTTTCTATCCATTGCATGCAATATCGTCGTATCGCTAATATTTCCCACGGATAAGCATGCTTCATCCATTGTGGCGATAATTCCTTGATGCGGCACTTCGATCATGTCACAGATTACCTGGTTGTTGAAGTAGGGAATGTCCTGCCATTGAATTCCTTCCCGTCTGTATTCTTCTTGCTCTTGTTTCAGAACCAGTTCTGTGCAAAGATGAAAAAATCAGTTTGTTAGCTGTCAAATTTTTAACATAATATGAGTTGCCAATTGTCCCATTATTCCTACTGTTGTATCTTGTCTATTGAATTGATGACTGAATGATAATAATATATGAGTATGAAATGCAATTTAAGGCAAGAAATATACTAAATTAAGTACAAAGATTTATTTAACATCACTAACATCAGCTTTATAACATGAAATAATCATGACCATAAGCAAGCATTTAAAATAAATAATCCCAACGCTAAACGGTAAACTTCAGTTTGATTCC